>VWZP01005355.1:385156-401738 GCA_013396995.1 Dicaeum eximium | reverse complement strand
GAAAGAAAGAAAAAGAAAGAGGACTGTCAGCAGGACAGCATTCTTTTCAAATACAAAAAAATATTTTAATAAAAGCAGCAAGTCATTAACAGCTACTGATAAAAAAAGAGGGTAGATTTAGATTATCCTGATCTGACACTGAAAGACAGAGGTTTAGCTTAGGTATTGGGATGAAATTCTTCCCTATGAGGGTGGCAAGGCCCTGGCACAGGGTGCCCAGAGAGGCTGTGGCTGCCCCATCCCTGGAAGTGATCAAGGCCAGGTCGGATTGGCCTTGGAATAACCTGGGATAGTGGAAGGTGTCCCTGCCCATAGAACAGGGTTGGAACCAAATGACCATTAATGTCCCTCTCAACCCAAACCATTCTATGATTTTATGATCTGTTGAATGTCAGCTTGTATGAAATTAACTGCTGTTGGTCAATCATGTGGTGGACAGGTCCACATAAACTCAGTGAACTACCAGAAACCCACATGACCAGACAAGCAAACTCACACTGCACCACAGAAGCTAAGAGGCTTAGAGTGTATGCCTGGCTACTTAGCAATGCCCCACAGTCCTTACAAAGAAGCCAAAATGCAGCAGTTATGACCAGATTTATGCATTTCATTGCCATTGACTCACATAGTCTTGAGTAAATCTCCCATAATTTAGGTATTAGTGACCTGATTTTGTCCTTGTTAATTCTTGTGGGTGCCCCTGAAAGGTCAAGAAAAATATTTGGTCCACCATTTTGACTTATCTAGTTCTACTTGTGATTATGGTTTTCTTTTCTCTGTGGTGGGGGGCTCACCGTGCTTTATGCTAATTATCTGTCAAAGTGTCTCACACCTCCAGAATTTGGTTTCCTCTTGAGCAACTCCCAAGTTTATTAGTTTGACCTTATCAAGCTTCTTTTAAGGCAGCTCTCAATGTCAGTCCAAAGTTACAACTGCCCTTCATTCTTATTTTCACAGTTTCAGCTCTTCCCCACTCCTCACTGTTAACCCTGGAGGCTGAGTCTGTAACTTAAAGCCTCTCTCAAAATCCTAGGCACTTATAGTGGTATAGAAGGAAGTGAAAGGATGGAAACACGTGGGAAAATCAGGGCTTCTCTCTCACACACTTTACTCTTGGTTTCCTTCTGTCACTTACCTCAATCAGGCACACCAATAAGTGTTTCCCCAAATATGGACTTGTGAATCTCAGAGGGAGAGCAATCAGTGGCCTGCACAATCACCCATCTTGTGGTTTTTTTGCTTTTTGAAAGAAATTTTCAAACCTTTTCTTTGCTTTAGCTGTAGCAACAGCTGTTCTTGCAGCAGAAACTGTGGATGAAGGGCAATTTCCTAAATCCCAAGACCTCACATCAGTTCTTTGATAATGTTATTTCTATATGTGCATATATGGGCATAAAGACACACATATATAAGAGCTGCAGCAGTACTGATGAAATGTATTGTGCCCAAATGGTCATGCTACTTTGGCTTTCCCCTTTTTTTCACATTATCTTTGTTAAAAAAAAAAAAAAGCTAAATCATCATGCGCTTTAGTTGCACAAAACTTATTTGAGTAACATCCTCTACCTCAGGATAATGGTCTGGGTCTTCTGAATCATAACTCACAGCATGGAAATCTTCACTTTTGCACACATTTCCTAGCCAAGCCAGGAGCTTTCATCATGCCCTTAGATTTTTTTCACAGTCCCACTGTATTCTGTATTAAGGAGACTTTCTTCCTGTCCCATAACTCCTTGTTGCACAACAACACCGTGCTTTTCTAAGTTAGGATGATAATTTTAAATAAATGTTTGTTTTTGTAACTTACCCTGAAAGCAGCTCAGAAGTTCCCTTTCATTCTATGTCCTCAGAAATCTAGACATATAAATTAAAGAACCCATTTCTGTATTCTTGAAGAAAGTTTCCCTGTCATTCAGCTTTAGCCAAGCAATGCAGATTTATTCTTTTTCATCTCTCCTCATGACTCATTGCCTACAACTCCTTGATCATTTTGTTTACTTTGCTCTGAAATATTGTACAAATTTTGTACATCTTACATACCTTTTTTTCTTTCTTTCTTTCTCTTTCTTTCTTTCTTTCTTTCTTTCTTTCTTTCTTTCTTTCTTTCTTTCTTTCTTTCTTTCTTTCTTTTCTTTCTTTCTTTTCTTTCTTCTTTTCTTCCTTTCTTCCTTTCTTCCTTTCTTCCTTTCCTCCAAAGCAATCTATAAAGTGGAAGGACAACACTTTTACCTTCTCACACACTATTTTTACGCCTATATTTTTGATCTGTTCTGTTTTACTCCTCTGTGCCTTCCATCAAATTACTCCAATCTGCTTCAATGACATTTCCCCTTCTGTTCAACCATATAGATTCCTTCATTTTCCTTCAAAAGCCAAATAATAGGGTCACCTACTACCAATGGTTCTGTGGCATTAAACTGTAGACAAACATCCTACAGACAAAATGGGTCCCAGGTGTCGAGTAATCAACAGGAGACAGCAGTGACCCAGGAGTTTTCTGTTTTCTTCTGGGCTTTAGCTTGATGGTCTACATTTATGATGATGGATACAAACACCACTGAGTTGGGATTTTCAAAGGCTAATGATCTGTTATATTTAGCAACTGAAGTATGTCAGAGTTTTCCAGACTGTGAATTCATTCATTAAAAAAGAGGTGAAAGTTCAAGTTTTATGTGATAGCATTATAGTTCCTCCTTAATAAATGTATAATTAGATAACTATAGGAAGATTGTATATACAGCAGATACGAATCCATTTAATATGTTGACTGTCTATACTTAATTATGATAATCTCAATGTACTGTTAAATAGACCAGCAGGACAAAAGCCTCCCTTAGAGATTTGCCAGTAGTGTTTAAGAGCTGATATAGTTTACCTATAATCCTCCACTAACTCATTAAAGTCCAGGCATAAGACATTTTTTCTTTCTAATTTCTGTTCTAATTAGTCCTTATTTTCCTTTTTCACTTCACCTACTGACAGCTTTCTTCAGGACAAAAAACCCCCTTTATTATTGACATTAATGAGTGATTTTCATACCTATCCAGTGCTGAAGAGTTCTCTGAATTTGATGTGGATTGCTAAAACAAAGACTTGTATCTCATCTTCTTCGGTTCTATGAAAGTACCAAGAAGAAAAAACCAAAATAACAAATAAAAGTCGAAAAGAATAGTTAGCAACACATAGGAGAGCCACTACAATTCATAAATGAGGGTTACACACTCAATCTCTTCCTCTTTTTATGTATGAAGTGAAATAGATAGAACTCCCACACACTTTTTCCTCCAGCCACTTTGAATATTGTTCACTCTTGTTGTCAGCTTTGCCAGTGATAAAAGGTTTATTCCACATATTCCCAGGCGATGGTAGAGCAAAAAGTATACCTAATGTGGCTGTCCAATGCATTGACATTCATATTTAGTCTGTAAAGTCAAGTCATTTCGGAGGAGAGGGGAGTACAATTTGCTATGTAATGCACTGAGACAATCCTATATCTCTGACTGTGTTTCATGACAGATCTTATAAGAGATCGTAAATTACTATCTGTTGAAATATATGAATTTAATGGATTTCATTAATGCACACACCTGCACATAAAAGATTTTGCAAGCCAGAAGATATGATCAGTCAAACAGCTTTAATAGTTATTAATTATAGTTGCTCCCTATTTATTCCTCACCAGCGCAGAAATGTTAAGGTATTTTAATACCTTTGCTCTTGGATGGCATGCATAAAATAGGGAAACAGTCCTTTTCTCCTGTGCAATCAATTGGCCTATTACCCAATGCTTTAAATTCTCTGTTAGACATTTTCTGAGGCAGGACCCTTATTTTTCTCCATACGCTTCAGAAAAACACAGACAGATTTCTGCACAAAGCTTTCTGCTCTTCTGCTTCTGCATCATTAAGGCTGAATCCAGAAATCTTCAGTTTGGATTTAACTTTGTAAAAGATTTCAGCATTTGTTTCAGTATTTATTACAGGTCATAAAATCACAGAATGGTTAAGGCTGAAAAGAAGCTTTGGAGATCAGTTTATCCAATCCTAAGGCAGGCTGGCTGAGAGCTGGTTCCCCAGGATCGTGTCTAGTTGGGTTTTGAGTATCTCCAGAGAAGGCAGCACAACCTCTCTGGGCAGCCTGTTTTTGTTCTCTGTCACCCTCACTGTAAAGAAGTTCTTTGCACCCAGATGAGATTTTCTGTTTCATTTTGTTCCCATTGCCTTTCCCTGGAGTCTGGCCCCATCCTTTGGACAACTCCATTCAGATACTTACACACACCCAGGGGGCTCCCTCTCAACCATCTCTTCTTGAGGTTCCTCAGCCTTTCCTTGCAGGGAGGTGCTGCACATCCTTCACCATCTTGTAGCTCTCTGTTAAACGCACTCTAGTAATTCCTTGTCTTTGTTGAGCTAGGAACCTCAGGTCTGGGCACAGCTGTCCAGATGTGAGTCACCAGTGCACAGTGCAGGGGCAGGATCACCTCCCTTGGCCTTGGGCTCACTTTTACAGGTGCACCCCAGGATGCCATTGACCTTCTTGGCCCTCAGGACACCCTGCTGGCTCATGGACAGCCTGTTGCCCACCATAACACCCACTAGCCCTTCTCCACAGAGATGCTTTCCAGCAGGTCACCCCCAGCCAGTGCTGCTGCCCCGGGTTGTTCCTCCCCAGGCAGTGCAGGACCTGCACTTGCCTTTGCAGAACTTCATTAAGTTCTGCTCTGCCCAGCTCTCCTTATGGCCCAGGTCTTGCTCTGGTCCAAGTCACATGAGATGCTTTAAAAAAATAAATCCATATTGGTTTTGCCTCATAAAATTATTTGCTCTGGTCGTAAAACATTAAAAAAAAAAAAATTGAGAACTTCAAAACTCAGGAGTTGAAGTCAAAAAAGAACCCAAATAGCTCACAGTAGATAGACTAAAAATGTACAAACCTAAGGCATTACCACATCAGTGCCAAATTCAATTAAAAATGTGTTAAAAGTGCCAGACCAAGAATCTTATCAGCCAAAAAAAGGATGTATTGTAAAACATCCGAGTGACTCTGGCTTCTGCAGTTTGAAATTAACACTATGAAGCAAATGAATAAACACATGCAGACAGCTGAGAAAGATTCAAAGTATGTTTCTACCTCATGTTCTGTGATTACATGTAACAAAACCAAACAGGACTTCAGTGAGAGACACTGTGGCTGCAATGACAGCACATTGGCTCTTGGAAGAAAGGAATCTGCCCCTGAGTTCCAGCTTTGTTTTCCTAAGTGGAAAAGAGATTATTTCCACGTAGTCGTGAATTTTAAAGGGCTTTAAGATACATTGGTGTAAAAAGGAATCTGCTGTTTGTAATTGCAGAGTTTCTTAGCCCCTTGGATAATCTACATTTTACTGAATTTTCCATGTTGTATATGCAAATCCAAATATAAGGCAAAGAAAAATTTAAGCTTGAAGTAAAAATCCCTTTACTTTGTTAAAAAGCCACAATGATCCAAGTTAATGAAACAACGAAGCAATGCAACATATTACATATTGCACATGTGCCTGGCAAAATTAGACAAAGAGTATTAGATCAGAATATCAGTTACTCTTCTATTGTTCACCTCCATATTCTTATGTGAAAGTATATGTGAAGTAACAACCTCCACCTCCCAAGAACGTAAAACTATTATGTGTTATATATGGTGCTAAATTGTCAATGAAAGCACTTACTGAAATTATTATCCTAACTGACATTTGTTATTTTTACTGTGTCCTTTCATGCAAAACTGAATTATACATTACTCAGTTTGCTTGTGGCTCACTCTTTTGCTGGATTTCTTTGTATGGGATTTTTTTTTTTTTTTACCCTGTATCTTTACTAAATAAATAGAAGTTGAATATATTTTTGGACATAAATATATTTCCACACAACCTACTACTTATTAGTTGTTATCATATTTATGGGCTTTTTGCTCTTTTATTGTACCGCCTTAAAGAATGTCAATATATGCATTTAATTGCTGTCCCACATGGCATGCAGTGAAGGAAATAGCCACAATATTGGCTTTCACCAAGTTTGGGCTTTTGACCTGTACCTTAGATACTGAACACCCACAACACTCAATTTCTCTATGAATTATTGCTCAGGCCTTCTGAAATTAAGGAAGAAATAGACATTGCTGAAACACAGTCAAAATGGGCATTTCCAAAATTAGAAATCAGTTGGAAAATTCAAGCACCATTGTGCTGGCCAGCCTGAATTACTAACTTGTCAAAGAGCAAGGAGGTGGAAAGAAATGGGTCTCTTAACTTCAGGGATTGCACTCATGACACTTGACCATTGAAAATGTTAGTTATGGACAACAGCAATGGTGATAAAAGAAACACTTGATCCTTACTTATGATTAAGATTCCTAACCAAAAATAGATTATATTTTTTAAGGTGTTGGTGATTTTTTTTTTTTTTTAAGATTATTGAGCTTTAAACAAGTACCTGCGTGGCCTCTGTTAGGAAGCCTCTGAGTGTCTGGGCCTTTCAAAACTTTAAGAAGAGACTGATAAAAAAACTTTAATAGCATCAAGTCACAAAAGGTACCTGAGTAGATGGCTCAAAGGCCATTGTTAGAGCTAAAGTTAGCTATTCTGCAGCACTGCTATTCACTCTATGTCCTTGATTCATAATGGTTGGTATAAAACGCTTCTTTCATTTGGAGCGAAGAGAATTTTTAACTCAGGAAAATACAGTTCCCTGATGGAAAAGACAGGGTTTGCCCTACATTATTATATGTTATGCTATGTTGTGTTCCATTACGTTATATCACATTACTCCATGTTAAGTTTTAAGGTTTTTGTGCTATGTTTTCTTTCTGAAACCTTCGTAGAATTTGGTATTCTAGTCCAAAAGTCATCTTGAGAAGGACTTGAAGTGGAATTACATTTCAGTTAATCAGATATATTTATGGTTAAGTATAGCTTTTCACACTTTCCTGAATGTCAGTCTGGATCTGTGACATTATTTCCTGACAATAGGAAGGATTCAGAAACAGAGCTGTATATCTCATTAATACTGAGAGGTGGAAACATCACCTAAAAGTACTCCTTATTTTGTCTATTTTGGAGACAAATTGATTGTGTTACTCTAGAGCAAGACTTTCCACATTGTTATCACTGTTATCACTTATAACTGTTATCATTGTTATCTGGGAAGAATTTTATTCATCAGATCATGGAAGACTGTTACAAGGAGAAACCATGATGGTGAGGAGATCTGGTAGAATGGCAATATTTGCAAGATGTTCTAGCACAAACTGCAAGATTAGGCTATGCCATGAAAATCTAATAGCTATGCATGGTGAGATTGTTCTTTTTTAAAAGTCAGCAATCAATCAGGTTATCAGTAGGGTTAAAAACACTCTCAGAAGAAATTATCTCATTGCAAAATCTGCTTTTGCTGATTTGTCCATCTTACCACTTTCATTTTAAGTTGTCATTAGCAGCATATTTCTTCTTTCTTCAGTAGCAAAAAAAAACCTACTAATTTTTTAAGCACAAAATTAGTCCAATTCTTTTAAAAGTAAGAAAATGTGAAGCTGATCCTCAGCTAGCATAAACTGACATAGTCTCATTAAATGCAATTAATTTACTCCAATTATTGTTATCTGAAGTTCAAGACCTCAAATTGAAATAATGTTTTCATTGATCTATTAAATGAAAAAGAAAAAAAGTCTGTCTATATGTCCAGCTGTGTAGCTATCTGCAAAACACTCTGCTTACACAGACACATTTTTTTCATTAAATATTTTGTCAAAGGCTGTTGCATTTCTTAACAAATTTTTTATCCCCATGATTCCTGCCCATTTTTAGACATCACTGGAAACAAACATATCTTTTCATCATGGAGGGTTGGGGAAGGAGAGAAGAGTGTGAAGAGAAGACAAGAATGGAACCCAAGTCAGTATTTTATCTTAAAAAAAAAGCAAGTAAGAATATACTTTACTTTCTGATCAGCTTGTTGGTAGTACAAGGTTAAGAGTGATGAAAAAGAAAAAGGGTGGGAAAATTCTCCTTTACTCTCAAAGTATCTCCATTCACTTAGCTTAACTAACAAAGGAGAACGTTTGTCATGATTATTTGGAAAAATTGCTGAAATTACTGTTACTCATTTTCTTCTGGGGAATAGGGAGGAGAGAGTAGAGAAACAATGCACAAAAGTATAATGCTTGATATAGGCAGTGGCATATCCACACATTGCCAACTGAACAGGTACAGGACTGTGCGAAGAATCAGCAGAAAAATTCTATTTCATTCAAAATCCCACATACATCCTTAAATTAGTTAAGAAAGCACATCACTTAGAGCTTAGCTCCCTTAGTTACAGTGCTAATAAATACTTTAATAGATTAGCTAAGATTAGAGCAGAGTGACAGACTATACTGGCTGCAGTCTGAGGTTGCTTAGGAGTTTGGCTACATAAATTATGCATAATGTCAGAATTTTATACACATCACTGGAAATTTCCTCCTTTTCAGTGTTTAGACAAGGGATATCCAATAAAAGGTTTATGTTACTGTTACTAATTTCATTGGAGAAAATTAGTGCATTGAAGGAAAAGTCCATAGTTTGTGCTGGGACATGGCCCTGGCATGAAACCAGCTCTAGATGTCAGGAGGGCTGGACCAGATGACCTCCAGAGAAACCTGCCAATCTCAACCTTTCAATGATCTGCGAAAACTCGACTCAAGATGCCGTTTTTGAACTTTTGCAAGTTGTTATTTTTGCCTTGAGCTGAAACTTGGAAGGATAGTGGCCCTTCTGGGAAGACGTTCCTGCTTTTATATATTTTACATATTTACTTACTGTAAAGTAAGCTGGTTTTTCAGCACATGCCATCAGCAGGTGTGTTGGAAAAGTCCTCTTTTTATTTGTAGAGTGGTGAAGACAACCAGTCTTTAACAGTTTATTTTCAGTGGGAAAAAAGTTTATGACGTTAGATTTTTATTTCATAATGCTCAGATTAATGACAGGCAGTAAAATCAAATGGTGAGTCTTAATGTAAATGCTATTTAATGACACCAGAGTTACCAGGCATCCTGTACTATGGTATTCACAAAAATAACACTGCAACTCTCAGCATTGCTAGAAAACATGGTGAAAACCAAGTTGTGGGGTTTTCATCACCGTGTTTTGTAAGACACTGCTGTACATATATTTTTCCACAGATAGGTTAAAGAAAAGCGTGGGAACTGTATCAACAGAATAAGACATTCCACCTGAAGTTCAGTTGCATCCCTTCAGTTGAAGGGTGGCCAGGATATTTCTACCCAAATTAAGATAATAGACAGGTAAAGTCATTAGACCCTTCTCTGAACATATATAAAGGGGAGGAAAGAGCTTCAGTTTCAACTCCACCATGATGAATGCAGAAGGTTTTATAAAGCACGTGTTTATATGCATTTATTTCAACATGAGATTTAAATTAAAAACAAGTCTTAAGCCCTAAAGCTGCACAAAATCCCGTTTTCTACCAATTTCAATTGCAATTAGCTGCTCATATATTTATATGGTGCTCTTTAGAAGTATTTATCTGCTATATACTGACTGGTCCTCTAGCACTAAGAGAGGCTTGTCTGGCCCAGAAATAAATGGGAAAAAAAAAAAAATCAGTAGTGTTGTTCTCAAGAGCTTCTGACTCCTTACTGTAACATATGCCAGGAAATTCATGCAAATACTGGATTTCCATGCCCAGATCTGGTCACTGCATGTGTCAAATGGATAGTCAGTGAAGCACCTACCTGGATCAGATCATGTTATACACTCTCCAAGGCTTGGACTATGTGTGTATATTTCGTCTTGCACAATACTGAGCAGATGGAACTTGATTGTCAAAAGCCCTCAGCAGCCAATATGCTGAGTATTTTGTAAAGCCTTTCCTGTGGCTGAAAAGGAGGAAAAAAGAGAGTAAGGAGAGTATTTTACTGCCTCAATTACAGTCCTCTCTTAATGAGCTCCCATCTACACAATGCACTGCCCAGTCTTTGAAAGGGGAAAAAAATAAACAAATTTAAAAATAAAACAACACTTTTGTTTCTTTCTGTTTTATAAGATGTGTCAATAACCCAGTTGGGCATAATTTCTTCTTATTGTCAATTTATATAAATAAAAATAAAAAAATAGGCATAGATGTCTGTGTCAGTGCATATGTATTTGTGTGTGCTTGTGTATGTACATATTCCATCCGTGTATATTTTTAAATATGCAAACAGAATCCTTTTTACTCTCTCAGTAGAAGTTAGCAACAGCTTCCCATAGCAACAACTCACAGATAAAGATTCTCACATCAAACCAAATTGCACATTGAGGACACTGCTCACTGCTATGCCATCATTATAGGTCTGATTTAAATCCACAGAATTAAGGAGTTTCCCAGTGCAAGTCTAACCTCAGCTCACCAGGCTATGATATAGCCACACATATGGCAAATAATATCATGGCTTCTTTTTGACATAAAGAAATGAGTTGAGGGTGAATGGCAGGTTTTATGCCAAATTTCCTAACTTTTGTGGGTTTAAATCTTCCCCAAAATGTTAATATTATGGAAACTACTGTTTTGATATTTGAGGAGATGCACAGTCCTTCTGGATGCAGTTACATTCTGTTCCTCTTGGTTTGGGGGAATTGCTTCTCCTGAACAGTCAGTTCAATTGAACAGCATAAAATAGAAAGACATTTCCTTCTGGCAGGACAGGTGGAAATTTTATGCTCCAGGACTGTTCAATAATGGTCTTTGGCTGTATTCATAAACACAGACACAGCAGCTAGCTATTAATGTAGAGACATGCAACATGGAAAATATAATTCATGACTCTCTCCCCTTTCACACACGCACTCTTCATTAGCAGAAACTCTTCAACACTGTCAACACTGCACAGCACGTGGTTTCTACCTCAACTTTCAGCCCCTAAAAATAAATGGAGTTAAAACCATGTTTCATCATCTGAAACAAGCAGATGCAGGGCAGCACAATTTTCAACACTGAAGTTCATAGCCAATCCAGGAGAAGATACTCACAATTTCATTTCAGTGATATTTGGGCTTTTATTTGCTTTTTTCAGTCTCACAGTTCACACTTTTGTGGTAAAATTGCATTCCAATCTCAGATGTCATCTTTGGAGGTTTTTTGGGTTGGTGTTTTTTTTTTCTGGGTTCTTTTTTTTTTGTTTGTTTGTTTGTTTAGTAATTGCAGTGTTCATTTCCAGTGTTTGGTTGGGTTTTTTAATTGTTTTATCCTTTTATTGTTATTGTTTCTATTTGTTGTTGTTGCTCTTAGAAGCTGAATGAATAATTTAGCACTGTGAAGTGCGTTGATGGTTCAGTTCTTTGTTGGGACTGTGATAATAGAAAGAATGTGTATAAGTAAAGTAAAATAACCTTTTCTCCTTTCAAAATCTCTCAGAAATATATCAAATATTTTCTCAGGAACAGTAAAGACACGCAATCAAGAACAAACAAAAGCACAAGATTTTTTTTTCTTTCATTAAAGAAGTTAAATAATTGACCTTAGACTACTTCATTTTCATTTGAACAAAAATTAAAAGTTTGAATCATATGAATTATAGGAAAAATAATATTGAAATGTCCCTCATAATGCCTTCTATTTCTTATAATGTAAAAGTCATTAAGTTGTTTGAAGAAGAAAGTTTAAGGAGACAATAGATTTCACAGATGCATTTTATGTATGTACACTAATTGTTTCCTGCTACCATCACTCTAGTGGCCTTAATTCTTTCCAAACAGCAATCTACCCTCCAAAAAATATCTTAAAAATTACTTTCTTAAAAATAATTTAAAAAAAAATCCTGAAAAACCAGAAATTACCTCTTGGAAACTGAGAATATATTTATAGTTGAGGGGTTTTTTCAGCTACAATTATGTTACAATTATATAGCAAGTATATTAATTAATTTATTTTTCCTTATTCAAATTCAGTATCTCTAATTAAAAGAAAAAAAATGGAATTAAGGTTTTTGAAATTCAGAATGTAACCTTGATGTTAACTTTGCCAAGGTTTTATTCACTCAGATCCGGGAAATGAAGGTGGAAAGCCTTGCAGTATCCACCTTATTCCTCCACAGCTTGAATTCCAAACTTTGTGTTTTAATCTCTAAAATAAGTGTCTCAGTTTACTCCTGCATGTGGTATTGATGGATTTGGATTTTTAAGACTACTTCAAACCTGATTCCCTTGTGAAAGTCAAATGGTCCTTCTGAGCTCCTGTTGGTGCCACTGACTGAAACAGGGAATTTGGAGTTTTTCCTACACCTGAACTTCCTCTCTAAAGCAGCGAAATTTGCTCCAGACTGAATCCTGAGAGCAAAGCCAGGTCCTGCAAAGAGTTGTCCATGGAATATAATGTGGGCCAAATTGACCTGTCCATCTGACACAGATGATGCATTGCACGGCCTTGGGAGAATCATTTCCTGCGTTTGGTCTTTCCCTCCTGAAAAGCAGGAATAATGACACTTCCACACTTCCATGGTAAAGACATAATATAAAAATAGGTAAACAGGTCACATACGGGTTCAGCTCTTTCAGTGCCTCGTCTCTCACAGTGGCAGTAGCAGGTCTGGATAGATGAGAAGAACAAGACAACCAATAATAATGTCTCCCTTTGCTGTCTCTCCTCAGGTTCTGACAGGAGGGAAGACAAAATCCTTACCATTTCCAGAGCCAAATTTTGAATCTGTATTATTTTTGTTTAACATTTTTTAATGGACTTTTCCTTGGTTCTGCAAATCACTCTACCTGAAAGCAATTTAATTCATTTGTATTTTTGGCTATGTTTTGTGGTAATGAGTCGCACATCTGGATTACCTGTTCTGATAAAGCCTGACTTAGTAAGCAAAACAGAACAATTGCCTTTTTCTTGCCTTAACCTGCATGCCTAATAGATAAAAGGAGTGGGAACAGTTGAATAAATGATAAATATTACCAAAGCCTTATATTGAGCTAAAATATCAGCTTATACCTTTGCTAATGTCATTTTTTATTAATATAACCAGCATATCAAAAATACATATGAGATACATGATTCAAAGAATAGATTTACATCAGAATTTAGGAGGGGGAAATGAAAAGATCTTTCTATTTTCTTCACAACAACATTATATTGCAAATTAAAGAGTTTTCCTTCACACTGAGGAAACTACCCAATCAGAAATTAAGTTCAAACTTGAAGAAGCATTTTTGCCTGCCCAGACTGTGCAGTGGTCAAAACTCTTGTCTATGAATTCACTTTGGAGAGGCATGGAAACATATAGGATGAACCACATCTGCAAACTCCTGCACTGATTTTCAGGGCAGCTGATTCTTGCTTTGCAGACTGTTCACAGCAGTGGACCTCTGTTTCAGTGATGTCAGTAGCAATTGAAGACACAATAAAAGTTATTAAAATTAAAAATAAAAAATTAAAAAAAATCCTTTATATTTAAATAGGCTTAAGGTGGGATCAGAACCAAGCGAATGGCTTTAGCCTTAATCTTGCAGTGTGATGAACATCAGAAGTCTCTTGCACATCTGTAGCATACCTGGGAAATGAGGGACAGCTCAGGGGACAAGGTGTTACTGAGAAGCTTCTCTTGTATTTGTTGCAAAGGGTGTGAACTGGTTTGGCAGTTGGCTCTGAATGACCCTTATATCTTCCCAGTTTTGTTTTGTGTGTCTCTGGAAACCGTCCAAACTAACTCTGGGGCCTCAGGAGCAATTTTTGGATCTTTCCTTCTGGTTCATTACGACTCTTCCTCATTATTTCCTCTTCCTTTCCCACATCCTCCCTCACTCTGTTCCAAGGGAAGATCTGCTCACAAAGAAAATAGATGATTAGGTATTTAATCTATGACATATTATCTTATTTTTCAAAAGAGAATTTTTTTGAGACAAGTAGCTGAAATAATTTCATGCTCTCAACTTATTCACATATCAGTTCAGTTATGCCTCTCTCTTCCTCATAAAGACCCCTAATATGTAAGTCTATTGGGGTTTTTGTTACTGTCTGATCTACTTTTAGGAAGGGTCATGATGCTCTTACTTGTTTTTTGTATTTATTCACAAGTCAAGCAAAAAAAAAAAAAAAAAAAAAAAAAAACAAAAAAAAAAAAGACTAAAGGTCCACCTCAAGATGTGCCCCAGTTTTTTTGTAACATTTCTTTACTTTTTAGATTTTAATTTCCAGAGCAAGATAGAAAGCCTGCTTAAGGCTTTATATATATATGGTTATTTGCATTTAACTCAGCAGTTCCATGACTACACTGCCTGTGGAGCACAAGTAAAATTTTCCTGCATGGACCTCAATAAGGCAAGGTAGGAATGTCCTACACCAGCAAGAGCTGATTGGTTGGTTTTTGTTTGTTTGCTTGTTTGTTTTTCCAATGTTATCTTTTGTTTGTTTGCTCACAAACAGCCTAACTAGCAGCTGTTTAGCCTTCCTCTTCCTTACCAATAAAACAATAAACCTGGTCTTCTAGGCACTGGAAATTGACATTTCAAAGGATTTTGAATCATCTTAACATCTGGCTGGTCTAACATCATGAAACAAGTAGTGTGAGAAACAAGTGCAGCCTATAATTTGACTTCAAATCCTGACCTTTCCAACAGTTACCTACTCCATTCATAAAGAAAAAAAGATAATTGCTATTAGTAACTGAGGTAGCAATTAGGTCTGTTGTTTCATTATTTTAAAAAATTTTATAATTTAATTTTTTTTTCTGTTCTAAAAAATCAAATTGGAGTCATAAGCTGATTTATTAAAGAAAATTTCTCACAAAATGAAGACGTTATAAATTTTGTTGCAGAACTAACAGAATATTTTCATCTTATTAAAATATTTGATTTAATTTAAAATAACTTTTTACTGAACACACTGATTTAGATTTTTAAAAAAGCAAACTACCTCCAAATTATCTTCTTTCTGACCCATTTCAAGCCTCATTTTTGTTTCTCTCATGCCTTTAACTAATCTCAGGTGGAATCTGTAAACATTTACACAGTAAGAAAAAAAAACCTATAAAGTTAAGTACTGCTTCAGGATTTTTAACCTCATTCAGCACACAAAAGTATTGGACTAAACTTTGGATAAGAACCACAGCATATACACGAACAGAGCAAAAGCTCTGAACCTTTGAAATGTCCCCTTTGATGTTTAATTCTATCAAAAACAGAGGATATGGTGTGTTGAGGAAAACAGGGACTTTTGTCAGAGGAAACAAGAAATAATCCACAGACTTTTTCACTAATGAATGTGATGCCTGCCCTAAATAGTTAATGGAAAGCCTCTCAGTTGAATTCCACGGGCTCTGGGGCAAACCCCAGATAAGCTGTTCAGCGAGAGAAGTAAAATAAACTGGGGGAAAAGGTTCTTTGCTTTACAAAGCTGTTTTTAAGGGAGGCAATGGAACAGCCGTTGCATAGATAAAACACACATGTCCCACACTGCAGAAATGCAGCTGAGCAGAGCCTTGCTGCACAGCAGGACTCGTGGGCATCACCAGCAGCCCCGGCGCTGACCTCACAATGATTCCCCAAATCCCCCCAGCCCCTCAAAGGGAAAAACTGCTTCATTAGCTCCTCACACAAACAGCCAGAACACAAACACAACATGCTCCATTAAAATGGCCACATTAAGCAAGTGGAGAACCTTTCCTGTATTGCATCAGCTTTAGTGGTTTCATTTTGGATTTTGTCTTTTTTCTTCTTCCCGGTTCTGGTTTGCGCGCTTTCATTTTCAGGGCATGCATGTGGATGCTTAGACAGAACTAACTTTATTTTATGTAACTTATTAAAGCTGTGTTTTAAGGACTTTTTTTCCTTTCTCCTGCCTGAATTTTAAAATGAGCATCTGGAAACTGAAATTGGTGCATCGGACAGCACATATGAATTATCAGTGGTCTTTAAGGGTTGTAGTGAGAGATCCCTTTCCTGTGTTATCTGCTTGAAAAATTTCTCCCTCTCCATTGATTTCACTGAGTAAAACATGGTGAAAAGTAGAGTAAATAATTTACTTTTTTTCCAGCACTTTAGGGTTTGTCACCCAGGTGTTTGTATGTATTTCAGGTAAAACACAATGACTACAGCATGATCCTTCTTAGACCAAGTTCTGCTCTGAATATTTGTCAACTTTCTCTTTCCTTGCTGGTTACATAAGAAGTTCCCATTTACATGTTTATCTGTGTGTGTAAAGATACAGGGTGATAAAAACTGTAGAGAAAGGGAGATTCTGTTGTTGATGACCACACTTTTTAATTTAATATTTTTTTAATTTAATCTTTCTTTCATCTTTTTTTTTTTTCCATATTCCTTATTAATTCCTACAGTGTCTTTACCGTATTTTCTTGTCCATTCCACTTTGGAGCACATATGTACAAATAAAAATCACTGAAGGACAGTTTATTCTTTTTAAACTGTAAGTTCTTCTACTTTGAGCCTCACAGCTTTATTCATATTTGTCAGCATTATCTTCTCCACCTTTTTTTAAACCAAACTCATTATCTTTGTCAATTCTCTTGTTCCACTCACTTATACTCCTTTAAAAAATACTTATTTTCTTTTTTTTTTTTT
>VWZP01005355.1:372739-385132 GCA_013396995.1 Dicaeum eximium | reverse complement strand
TTTTTTTGTTTGTTTCTTTGTTCTCCCTTTAATCTTTGAAATGCAAACTTTTTGGAAAGCTGCTTTCTAATTATTATAAAGAGAAGAGATTTTCTGTTTTAAAATATTTTTTTAGGATTTTCCCTTACTGAAGAACTGAAGTTAGAGAAAGGATAGAAATGCAAAATAAACACAATGATTGATGTGAGTTAATTATCATTTTAATTTAGTCATTATATTCCTTGTTTCCTATTTAAAAGGGGGAAAGTCAAGGTGTGGAATACTTGTAAGAAAGCAAAGGAAATATTTCTGACAGTCATAATAATAGTAATTACAATAACAATAACAAAACCCACAACAATAACAATGTTAAATACATTAAAAAATTAATTTAACAACTATTTATTGAAACTTCTTAAAAGGTTAAACATTTAACCTGCAAATAAAATGTGTTATCTAACACAATGCAGTTATGCTATGAGGATTTATCTTTATATAACATCTAACTTAAAAAATAATTACAGAGCACATCCTGTTAAACAGTTATATTCATTCTTATCCGAAGTCTATCAATAAATTAAGCTGAATATATGTTATGGTCCATTAACTGAAAAAGGGTGAGCTTTACTGTTTCTGTTCATGTCATAAAACCAACTTTCTTTCAATGCATCGAAAAGTTCTGTGCAGAACTGAAACAATTCTTGCATTGAAACATGATGTGAGCAAAAGGAAGGAAAACAAAGTATGGCTGGCACAACCTCAGGTGTGATCCTTGCCAGTTTGCAGCAGGACACAGCTTTCCCTGGAGAACTCATCTGGAGGAGGAAGGAGTGATCCTGTTGTCACCCGTGATGGGGTGGCTGCGGCAGCGGGCAAGGGAAGGGGCACAGCTGTGATCTGCGTGGAATGCTGTCATGCCTTTGGGACACGGAGCACCACAACCTCCCTCTCACTTAGCTGGAAAGACAAGGATTTGATGGATGGGGAGTTTGCTGGATGAGCAATCGTTGGATAGTCATGTTCACAGGGAAGTGGTCAATGGCTCAGTGTCCGGACGGAGGCCTAGGAAAAGAGGGGATCCTTTGGCCTCTTAGGATCAGCAGTGTTTGATGCCTTCATTAATGTCCTAGACAAAGGAATTGAGAGCACACTCAGGAAACTTGCAGATGACACCAAACTGAGCAGTGCTGTGAGCACACCTGAAGGTCAGGATGTGATCCGGGGGTACCTGGACAAGCTGGAGAAGTTGCCCGCCCATGGGGATCTGATGAGGTTTAACAAGACCAAATACAAGGTGCTGCACTGGGGTCAGGGGATGAATCCAGGCTGAGGGATGAACAGCAGCCCTGCCCAGAAGGACCTGGGGGTGCTGTGGGTGAGAGGCTGCACAAGCCCCGGCCATGGCACTCACAGCCCAGAGAGCCAAACGTGTCCTGGGCTGCATCCAGAGCCCGTGGGCAGCAGGGGAGGGAGGGGATTCTGCCCCTCTGCTCTGCTCTGCTGAGACCCACCTGGAGCCCTGCACCCAGCTCTGGGCTGGAGCAGCTCTCCTATGTGGAAAGGCTGAGACAGTTGTGATTGCTCAGCCTGGAGAAGAGAAGGCTTTGTGGAAACCTTACAACTGCCCTTCAGTACTCAAAGGGAGCTTATAAGCAAGATGGGGAGAAATTTTTAGTGTGGCCTATTGCATTAGGGAAAGGAGTAAAGATTTTAAAATAGAAGAGGGTAAATTCATATGAGATATAAGATGATTTTTATGGTGAGGATGGTGAGATGCTGGAACAGGTTACCCAGAAAGATGATGGATATCCCATCCCTGGAAACATTCAAGGTTGCTCTGTGCATCCTGGTCTACCTGAAGCTAGCCTGGCTTGCTGTAAGGAGGGGATGAACCTTAAAGATCCCTGCCAACCCAAACTTTTCTATGATTCTGTGCTTCTATAACAAGCAGTCTGAGAAAACACAGCCTTTCATACAGGTGAAAAAGGTAAAAGCTTTTCACAGGTGAAAAATGACCTGTTGGCAAAGAGAAATATGGCACACCTATGGACACAGTTCTCCTGGCTTGTATCACGTTTTCTGACTTCTTGAAATAGTCATTTGTTGAAATTTTAGACATCTTGGTGACACACATGAAAGGAGAGGATAGTTGCTGTAGGTACCTATCTAAAATTGTGTTTCTGTTATTATTGCTAGAGGGAATTCCATTATTATCCTAAGAAAAGGAAGATCATTAAGGGCCTCATACAAGTATCAAGATTAAGCTAAAATCAGTCTGGGCCATGTCTTTGTCAAACCATGTCAATAAATCACGATTAAGCAAATGTGCACTTTTAGGAGACATGATACAAACACGCGCACTGTTCATCGAATCTGGATTTGTCTCCATAGTAATTTTCTGGGGTATGAAATCTCTGTATAGTTGTAATCTGTTATATACAGACCTGAGTGAGATTATATCTAGTGATTTCCCTTTACTTCATTTTTCCTTTTGCAAATAAGGTGTTCTTAATGTGTGTTGCAGAAGGTCTTCCATCCCTGTTGTGATTGATGGCTAGCAAACTGCTGGGGACAATTCCATTTGGTGGGTAAAAAAACACTATCTCGTTTATCTTTATATCATATCTGTTGCAAATTAAACTAAAAATATAGAGTTTGCACACTAAAATTGTTACACTGCAGAGCAATGTGCCTATAAAACAGCATGTTAACAAGCACGACGTGATAAATGAAATGCAATAAACTTCTGTAATTTCAGATTCTCCCAGAGGCAGATGACGAGGCTATCACCTGTTGAGCTTTGCTTGGTGACAGCAGAGCAGTATCTCCAAGGAAGTGCTGGCTGGGCTGGCTTTGCAAGAAGTGAGTGCACACTCAGATAACTCCAAACACGCTACATCTGAGATAAGATTCGTAATTCAAGCAGCCAAATGCAGAGGCAGAGGTACTCCGCTTGCTGGAATACTGGTGCTCCTGAACTGGAATGTCCTGTTTTCTTCAGTAGATGGCAGCAGCACTGATGCATGATAAAAGCTGGATTTCAAAAGCATTTTGTAAAATAAAGCTGTGTTTTTCCTCCTCCTTTTTTTCCCCCTGTACTATCACCATGATAAATTTTTGAAACACCTGAGCCTCTACCAGTCAGATATTCAACCTTATCCCCAGATTCAATAGTAAAGTGATTTACGTGTGCAACTTTGCCTAAAACCAAAAAAAGGAACCAAACCAAAACTAAAAAAAATGAATCAAAAGCTCAAGGAAACTGAACCAAAAATCCCCAGCTATCTTACTGATCAAAGTTATTTTATTTTTACGTGCAAGTAAACATTTGCTAGCATTAACTCTCTAGCCATACATTTTATATCTAGCAGATACATTTTTTCTCATTAGGTGTCCCGTGGCACTATCCCAACCTTATGGCTGTCTTCAGGAAGATATCAGTACAGCACAGGTTTAGGAAATGGGAAAGAAGCAAAGGATATCTCAAGGATTTATTTGTTGTTCATATAATATGTCTATTTCCTACCATACAACTGCATACTATTTTAATTCAAATGTGCATGCTTTGGCTGAGTATTTAAAGTATCAAAAAATATTAAAATAGTCCCTCTGGGGTTCCTGACTTTTTTATTTTTTGAAGGAGCGGGAGACAAAAAGAGAAGTGTAAGGACACTCAGAAAGGAAGGTGCAAGAAACCTGGTTTGGAATTCCTGTGCCTAGCTCAGCTTGGCAAAAGGTATCTGCTTCCCTTTCTGTGAGTGCTCTAGCCCCAGGGCTATGAGAATACAGTTGTGTATTCAATCTGGCCCAGTAAATATTTCATTACTTATACATAGAGGTTGAATGCAGGGACTGCATCATTCACCTTAGATGCAGGTGAAAAGCAAACGGAGGGTCCCCACTTAAAAATCTTGAAAATTAGAACCTTCAATATATAACTTCTGTACTCCCTAAAAATATCCTGAGGCACTCAGAGTATTGTGAATGCAAAATTTCTGCTCTTTACACTCACCAGCCACAAGAAATAGGATAGTAGATCTCTAAACCAAAAATTTCATGCTTTTCAGGGGAAAGCAAAGACAAAAATGAACAAGAAAAAAATTTACCAATTTGATGGACAAATTACACATTTTATTATTATCATTATTATTATTGAAAACACTCTATGCTAGTATTTACTTATGTGGCAGACTTGTGGCTCTCTGAGATGCATAATTTCCTGGGTGTGAAAAAAACAACTATTACTCTATTATAACAAAGCTCAAATGTGTTTCATGAGAGAAGGTAAGTAGTTCAGAGGTTTAAATGCTGTGGGATACCTTGAATGCTACTGAAAATGTTCCTGAAATTTGTACTTGAGCTTTTTACCTCTGCATTTATTTCACCAATGCTTGGGTATTGCAAATGCTTTTGTCTTTCTTTGATATACTTCACATGACTGGTTTCTGTCTAAACTCATCTTCCACAGTCTACACTAACAAAATTTTTTTTAAAAATTTGTGCTAGGATTGAATGGTCATAACTGCTGGCCTAATTATAAAAAAAATTGAGTTGCCTTGGTGACAGCTTATAAATAAATGTTCCCTTCAAGCAACTATAGGTAAGGACAGAAGAAAAAAATCATCTTAACATCTCATATTGATTGCTGGGTCAATGCTGTTCTTGAAACTGTAAAATATGAATGAGCAGCCTTTGAACAGAGTAAGATACTAGATGCCTTTGATCAAATCTGGAATGCATTTCTGCACTGCTACTCACTAAAAAGAACAAATAGAGGATAACCCTCAGATGATCAACCCTGGATCCACAAGGCCTTCTTCTGTGTAGCTCAAAAACTAAATATATATTGACCAAATGACAGGTTTCAGAAGATGGGGTTTGTTTGTGAGACATTCAAAGAAAGTAAACAATAGAAAAGGGCAAGTTTTATTTAGATCATTCCAAAGAGACTGATTTACAATTAAAGGCATTAAATTAAACAGGGAAATTTGTAGACTGAACATCAGCCAACATATATTTAATTACAGAGAGGTCTGTCCAACTAGCGAAAGATTCCATATGAAGAAATAGAAAAAATCACATTGTTTTCAGAAAACTGGATGTGGTAGGATGTTGATAAATACAACAAGGTTATAGGGTGTGGTGGATAGAGGAAATCTCTAAAGAAAATGGAATTTTTGGTTTTAGTTATTGTAGTTATTATAATAGTTATAACATAATATAACAGTTATTGTAGCTGTACCACCTTAGAGAAATTTGTATATCTTGGGACTCCACTTACACTTTTAGGTTTTTAACTATGTATTTTTACTATTATATGCGTTTAATTCTTCTCATTGTGTGACACCATGAAGACAGAATGTCACACACCCAACCAAGCCGTGACTCAACAACAATGGCATTACTGATGTGACCAGTTCATGAAGATGCACAGAGGCATAAAACCTGTGAATTATAGCCTGTTCTCTACATTTCAAGAGGATTTCCTCAAAGGAACTTGAAAGTGCTTTGGAGATTTGTGATAATTGTTTAGTGTGGGGTTTTGTTTGTTTGTTGAATTCATTGTTTGGTTGTTTGGTTGTCTGGTTGGTTGATTGGGATTTTTTAAATAAAGGTTTTAATCTGTATTTTATACAGGTCTTCTTTTCTTTTTTTCTGGTCTTATGCTTAACTTTCCTTTGTTCTTCTGGGTTCTGCAGTCCACATCAGTTTTCCCTGAGAAGAAGGACTGGAAAGGAGGAGAAAGCTGACAATGGCTCTTCCATGTCCCACATCTTCCACTGGGAGGAACATGCTGCTGATGGGCATTGTTTCCTTGACTCTGACCTTCTTGGATCCACTTGGTGCAAATATAGTTTGATACATTTTCACACACATAGTCTACTTTTTTTTCCATTTGTGTCCAGCTAAAATTTGAATGTTGTACAATAATTTTCCCCAGCCCATTAGCACAAAGAATATAATTTTCTGTCCGGGGACTATAGAGATTTCTTACACTTTTATTGCATATGGCATGCTCAAACCTAAACTAAAACAGTCTGGGTAATAGCCACTTGACCAAAACACAAAAAGCATCAGGGTTAAAGCAACCTATGACCTCCTCAAGTCAGCAGGAGACTGGATGAGACCTGAGGTCCTGCACTGTCAGGCCCTTACAGTGTCTGTGGTCCTCTCCTGAGCTAAAGGTGGGATGCAATATTTTCCTCCCTAACTTCCCTTCTACACTAAGTCTGTATAGTTTAACATAAGCTAAGTTTAATATAAGTTAATGTATACACAAACAAATGGTGTATGAATTTCTCCGAGACGTCAGAATTTGTATGTATCTCACACAACTAGCAAAGACAGAGTTCCAGAAAGTAGAAAGTTAAGAAAAGGAAAGAGTGTAAGATCATTAGGATGGACATATTGCTGCTAGACCTCAAAATTATTTAGGCCCAGTGGTACTTTCTATCTGTTCCTTACACTACTAAATCCTTTCTGGGGGAAGTCCACACAAGCTCAGTAATTTATATTTAGCCAACTTACTCTCCCTTGAGACATCTGAAAGGTGTAGGCAGGGATATCTTCTGTTACTTCAGAAATCAAGATCAATTTAATCTCTTTAGAACAAGCATGAGTCACTTCAGTTTAACAGACACTACTATTTGAAATTCCAGCAAATACGATAGAATTAACATCCACTATATTTTTTCCTCATCTGATTTTAAAATTCACAGCAGGAGAATGGTAAAGGAGTAGCAGTTGTTTCAAAATCCTTTCCAAAAAGAAATGTGTGCCCTATCTCCACAATCTGTTAAATTAGGAGGTCAGGTAACAGTGTGTCTGTAAGTCAGTTTGAGTCTGCTCCAGTTTTTCCTCAAAGGAGGAAGCCTGGGTTCCTAACTCTTGCAAAAGGAATAAGTTAAAGCAATATCTCACCTCCTGTGATTACTTTGAATGATCATTGATTTTAAAGACAGATTTTAATGAAACAAAAACAAAAGAAAATTAATGATTCTGGACAAGGAAAGGAGCTTTATCTGTCTATCATGTTGAAGAGAAATATAACCTGCAGTAGGGTTCTAAACCACACTTTTGCATTTCTATGCTCAAAGAAATTTGCATTCTCCTCTTGGCAAGGCAAGAAACCAGACAGATTGATAGGAAAACAGGTTTTCTGGCTAATTGTTAAAGATGTTTCCTGGATTTGTGCAGAACAGCATGAAGACAGCACAGCTAAGTAATGCAACAATACAGGAGAAGATAAATGTAAAAACCTGACTTCAGAGCTCACACAGGATCACTCTCAGTAGGTATGCATGCAACATTTTAATTTCCTTGAGACAGTTTTATCATTGGAAGAAAAGGGGAAACAAGGAGAAAACAACTAACAAACCTACAGTCAGACCTAAATTACAGAACAATCCTCTCTTGTTTTCTATTTTTTTTTCCACATCTGAAAACAATGGTGGTTTCTTTTGATTTGATAGCTATTCATCCAACAGAATGGTAAAAATAGCATCCCAGGAGAGATCACATCTTCAGACTGAGCTAGACAACTGGGCTCCTTCCATAGCCAGCTGTGGAGGATTGGTGCCTCTGGAGGGCAATTAAACTCATTTTATGATGGGTGTTTAAGAGGGAGATCTACAGAAAACAATTCCTCTTAGCGATATTTCTCCATTAACTACAGGCAGTCTAAGGGAATAGCTTAAATTGGACACTTAGCTTTGAGACAGCTGAAAGCAGGGCTGAGTCCCAGCTCTTGTCACCACGCAATATAAGCCCTCATCACTCACAGTGATGATCTTCACCTGCACACAAGGATTTCTGGGTGACTGTATTGCCCTCTTTTGTACCATCCTTCCCTCAAAACTTATGTGTTTCAAGGGCCTGGCCTGCTGAACTCACTGGAACTTTTCAATTCATTGCATTACTGCAGAATTCATATATTTCACAAAGTTGTGGATAAAGGGTATTCTGGTCAAACCCCAGCATCAGAAATAAAATTTCGCCTTACGAGTCACAGCTTTTTTCAGGTGTTTTGGTATTCTTTTCTCTCTCTTTAGTCAATATTAATGTTAAAAAGCTCAGAGTATTCAGAAAGAAAATATTAATATGAGTGCTGAATTCAGGTTCCCTATTCAGCAAAGAGGGACATAGGAAAATACTTGAAAAATAGTGCAGGTAAAAGAGGGCTGTGAACTGCTTAGACTGCAAATACTAAATTATTTTTCTTGGCATGTCTAACCAAAATCTTAGCCAACAGAGAACATGTACTGATAAAGTCAATGACAAAGCTTGAAACAGAAGCAACTGAAAACACAGAAACAATTACTGCCCAACTGTCTTTGTTTAAGCTGCCATTTACTTATGAGCATTTGGATCTTATTATTTCTGCCAAATTTGTATTTTGCTGAAGCCGGGAAAACAAGACAAAGCAAATCTCTGTTCTTGATTTTGAGACAGCTGGGCTCTAGTGAAGGTGACTCTGAGTTCCCAAGCAAGTAAGAATCAGTGTTCAAACAGAAACTGCTTTCATTGTTAGGCTGTTAGGAGTCATGCATTCATTTCCTGAAGGGAAAAGGGAAATAAGCTTTGTATAATTACTTAGGGGTGTGGATCTATGATTGTACTGCAGTGCTGAATTGGAAATTAATTTCTTGCCATGCAAATCAATTTTTTCATTGGAATGATCTCCAAATTTTTACTAGACTCAAAGCCATGTGAGACTTGGATTTCCTCAAGGAGTATTTAAACAACCATTCTACTGAAAGTGTAGAGGATGATGCACTCATAAAATTGTGCAACAATTTAGGTTGAAAGTGACCTCTGGAGGTTATCTCTTGTGATACCTGCTCAGAGGTGTTGGTGAGAATCAACTTCAAAGTTAGAGCTTAGGCAGGTTTTTAAAATATATTAATATTTTTCCCCTAATTTTCCTAGTGCTGTAGGAAAATGGCCTGAAATTCTCACTAAGATAAGTTAAACTATTTCCACTGCTCTCCACTCACTCCCAAGCCAGTCCTCTCATCATAAAGGTGTTCTAGACCATTAGGCACAACTTTGCTGTTGTAAATCCAGGTTGGTCAGTTCACATTCTTGTAACTTCTATACCTGGACAAGGCTCAAAGAAGATTAGCTTCACAGTCTTCCTAGTGTTACAGTTAAAATATTGTTGTGGTCAAAATGGATAATAGTGAGTAAGTGCTGATAAGAACTTACTGTTATTTTAGCTCAAGCCTAGTCTTAACAAAATACAGTGGTTGTTATTATTCCAATGAGACTGACAGATACACTCCCATTTCATAATGCATTTAAGCCTGACACACACAAACTTTACAGTTTCTAGCCCATTACTAAGTTTGCACTCAAATATTCTTGTAAAATCAACCATTTTACTGAATAATGTAAGTTTGTGGGGTTGCCAATTAATAACCTTCTTAGTAAAACAGTAAACCATAATGATTACTTTTATTTCATTTTGTGTTTTCTTTTGGAAGTTTTTGTGAGTTTTCTACGTTGCCTTCTTTCTTTTTATTCACTGGGTACTACAAAATTTAAATCACCTTAAATTGACTATTAGCTGAAGTTATTCATTAACTTTCCTCAGCTCCAATTAACATAAAGGATTAATGTTTGTTACTTAATGATTTTAGAGGTTGTCAGTTGTTTCACTTTTTAAAGTATTAAAACAGCTAAGCTGAAACATTTTAGGCAGTTACCACTTACCAAAGGACTTTTTTAAAATAGGCAAATCATGCTGAGATCATGCCTAGTGGATACAACCTGAAATAGTCCTGAGACCCTGGGTGACCAGGCCAGCACAAAGCCCATAACCTCCAACTAGTACAGCAGAAATTATATATATTAGGCTATACACTTAGCTCAGAACCCAACTGGTCTGGAAAGTTGTAGGTCTTGACATTTTAAAATATTAAACACGCCAGTCTTCATGTGTGCATAAGATAGATCTAGTTTTCTCCAGTAAAATTATTTCCTTCTGTGTAAATAATATTCATTAATACAGGAGCCAGAACTTGGCTAGGCCCTATTCCCACGTTAGGTCATGGAAGTACTGAATCATCTTTTCATACTTGCTTTATTTTCCTAATGAACGTAAACTAGAGGAAAAAGATTGCAACTAAGGGGTGGAGAGATAAATATTTCTGCCTTGTTTTGTCGCCAGGGCTTTAAATACCAGCATCTAAAACATTTGCTCTAATTGCATAGATTATCTAACACAGCCAGTAAATAAACTGAAATTTCCCGAGTGCTACCTGAGTGACTTAATTGCAAAACTGTTATTATCTGAGTATCTCAAAACTGATGAAAAAAAGGTCTAAAAAAATCAAGATTTTTGAAGGTTTGAATATATTACAAACCCTTTCCCCCCATTCATGCATATTTTGAGCATTATTATTGTTTCTAATTAATCCTACTTACATAATTCAGTCCATATCCTGTTTCTATTCCCTTTGGTTGATGTGGTTGCTGTTCCACTGACATGCAATTGATTTCTCCTCTCACCATTTAGATCCTTCAGTCTAAGTTCTCTTTTGGCCTTTAGAAGATTCCCTGTTTTCAGTAATAGAAAGCTGTTATGTGGTTAAAAAGGATGTCTGAGACTTCTCACATTATGCCATCAGTGCCATGAATGCGAGCACCACTAACCAGCTTGTTGAAATCTAAAGCAAACCAAAGCCAGTCTTGCTGAGTGGATCGTGAAGAGTAGTTTAGCACAACAAAACTCTAAAAGCAAAATACTAGTTGGGGGTTTTTTGTGGGGTTTTTTTTTGTTGTTGTTTTATTTTTTTTTCCATTTCACATAGCACAATGCTAAATTTGGGGTTTTTTTAGGAACCACCTATGGATAGGTAAACTCACTTTTGAGTCATTATCTAATATCAAGTGCATTAAAGTCTTCTTATTAGAGACAACCTATTGTCCTGACTAATTCAGCTGCAAGCCTGAAACAGATCATTCATTCTAAGGATCCTTTGGATAAAGGATATAGTAAAAAGTGGATAAGGATAAAGTGGATAAGGATAAAATGGATAAAAGATATAGTAAATAAGGACATAGTAAAAACACTGTCTTACTCTTTCTTCATTTATGTCATGCATATTCTCAGAAACTTAACTGAAGTAAGTAGTTATATGTCAAAACTTAAGATGTTTTTTGAATTTGATATAAACTTTTTTTTTTCACAACACTATGAAGAAAATCTCATGAGCATATAATTTATTGGTACTATGATAGCTCATTAAGTCTGTCTAGAAAACAGTATTTTCATTTTATGAAAAAAACCCAGATTGTTTCAGAATTAGTTTTTTTCTGATGCAAGATAAAAATTTGATTTTTTTGATTTCTTAGTGTCTAGGCAGGAAAAAAACAACATTGAGATCATGGACCTATAACTGTTTTTCCACTTCCCTCCTGCATATCCTAACATCTCAAATATTATTAGGTCACTGTGATTAGCTGAGACATGAATTTAACCTCTGACTTGGGAAAACTTCAGTACTTGTGTCAAAATAATTATTTTCAGAACAAAACCACCATTTTGACAAATATGCAGAGATATATGCTAAATTTCTGAACAGCTATTTAGCTCAATCTGCAGAACTCTGTAATATGCAAAGCTGTGCCTCTTAGCTGGATGAATCTTTGCAGGATGCATTTATCCCTACACTGAAGTTAGGATCTGTGTCTGCAAGGGGTTTTTCTGATGAAAACACATCTCAAATAGCTAATTTGTGATAGCTACAGCAGAGCATGAAGCCATGGTCAGAAAGGTGACACAGGGTTTATGGTCCTGGAAAAGTTTTTGGTCCTATTTAATGGTGCATGAAAACTCTGGTGTTTCCATGCACAAAGCAAGACAACATGGCAGGTTTACATTCAATATTAGGAAGAAATTCTCCTCTGTGAGAGTGGTGAGGACCTGGCACAGGTTATCCAGAGAAACTGTACCTGTCACATCCCGGGAAGTGTCCAAGACCAAGTTGGACAGGATTTGAAGCAAACTGGTCTGGTGGAAGGTGTCCCTGCCCATGGCAGGATGTGGGAAATAAATGTTCTTTAAGATGTCTTACAACACAAATGATTCCATGATTCTATGAATCTATGAAGAAAACTATGTATATCTTCACACTTCTCTTAATATCTGGTTGACAATTCTTAATTTCCAATCAAGAAAAAAGTATCACAGAAGGAGTTAATTTTATTGTTCCTATAATCCCCTTGCTCCCTCCAAAAAAGCTCCAGTATGCTAATGATCACATGTGCCAGAAATCACTCAAGAATTTCTGAGTAGGTTTAGTTTGGGTTCATTAAAAGAGCCAAGTGGGATCAGTTTTCCAGGCTGGTTACCACATCCATAATGCTTCTCAAGCTACGGAAAACTGCGTCAGTTCTTCTTAGAAAAGG
>VWZP01005355.1:354273-372694 GCA_013396995.1 Dicaeum eximium | reverse complement strand
GAAAAGGAAGAGAAAAAAAAAAAGAAAAAAGAAAAAAAGAAAACAAATTAAACAAATTAAAGAAATCTTACATTCCTCTAATGAGACATGTTGTCTTCATTAGCATTCCTTTGAGGTGTTATACAAAACAAACTGAACAAGCCCATTCTGCACAAAATAACTACTTTGGTCTGCAATCAAGTATCTTGCTTTAAGTCTTTGTATTGTTCACCACTTTCCCTATTAGTTTTAGCTGACTTCACACTGTGTGTGTAGTTAAATGTTAGTGTCAAATACAATCCTTTGGCATTTTGTCTGCACATGACGCTAGAAATAACTGTATGCTAATATTAACCTAGGCATCGAAATTTATCACACAGCTTAACCAGGGTCTTTTTTTCCAAGGTTTCCTACAACCCACATAGCTGTCTTCCAAATACATTGCTGCATAATTATATAGGTAAGTGTATAAGGTTAGTGTATAGGTAAGTTTTTCATTGTACCATTTGTTCCAATATTAAAAAACAATAATTAAAAAGTGGAATAAAAAAAAAAAGGAAAAAGAAAGTAGGCATATTAAAATTTCTCATCTCTTCCTTAAAAAGATACAAAATTTCTATACATAATACATAAGGATGACTGTAGAAGGCTGGATATCCTGTTCTAGAAAGGAAGGATGTTTGAGAAGGGAATTAAAAATCGTCCATGGATTTACTATGAAAAAAACTGAAGATCAGGACATCTTCTGAATCCTTATTATTTGCAGATCAGCTTATTACCTGAGTCATTAAAAAAATATCAATTCATTGTTTCTTCTTAAAATACAACATCAACAACAACTCAACTAATTATTACTTATATAGTCCCCTGGAAAAGTCTAGAAAGTCGTATCACATAGGATGGACATTTAGGGTATCTTGTGAAGCCAGCGTCTTTACAACACAGAGTTGTTAAGTAAATTCTGTAAAAGGTTTCTTCTTTTCAAGAAAATTATTATAGCAGTTTTGCAGACAGTGAAATCAAAGCAGAAGTAAACAAGGTGAAATTAGGTGAAATGTGCTAAGTCACAGGCAGAGCTTTCCCACAGTAATAAGCCTTTTAACTTCACCTGACTCAGGTTTTCTCCTTTCTTCATGCAACTTTGATCTCCACATGTAAAATCATGCAACAAATGAAGGGACAACTGAGGCACAGAACCAAACAATGCATTTTTATTTAAAGTTTTTTTTTGCCACCACTTTTTCCCCCCTTCAGGAGAGCAATACTCACAAATTTTAAAATTACTGTGAAGGGTGAAATGGAACAACAGAATTCAAACACTGGCGAAGATCCATTTGGCACTTCAATAGATCTAATATTACTATCTGAGCAGAAAAGAACCTCAGGGACGCCATTCTGTTTTCACTGTTGTCAGTAAATCTAGAGTAACTTCACTACAAATGTTTTTGTCAATAGTTATTCCTGATTTACACTTATGAAGCTAAGAGAAAATGGGGCTTTAATTGATCAGCAAAACCTGTCTCAGTGTAGATTTTTCTCCAGCAGTCATCTTAGTCTAGTAATTTCAAGAAAAATAAATAATAAGATTCGAACACCACAGTAAGCCGTTAAGGAAATTATGTATCAAATAAGCCCCAAAAAGCCTGAAGAATTGCAAACAGAAGTGTTGCCTTACAGGTCTCATTCCTTATGTAGATTTAAATAATTCAATTGTTGAATAAATCTTCTATATTCTATTTATTCAAGCATTTTCAACTTTCATTTCCCAGCAGCCATGCCAACAGTCATAAGAAAAAAAGAATATTTTTTGATCACTGACAACAGTGATGTGAAAACAAGTTGCATAGCAAAGTTTCTGCACATTGTACAATAAAGGGATAGATAATGGTATGCTGCCTAAAACTATCCTCAGCAAGAGTGGGACTGGCAAAAAAAATAGTTTCTTCCCTAGGCTTAAATAATTCATTGGTTGAATCACTGAATACATCTCAGATTTTGTCATGCATTCGCAGCTTCCCTGTGATACTTTTGCTGACAATGAAATTTAAAACCAAATCAAACAAAAACATACCTAGACTTCCCTTAAAGAGGCAAGAGTTTGATAAGAAATCCTTTGTAGTTTCAGAAAACTTACATCATATTGACGATGATTGCTGTGCTCATAGCAGTAACTTTTATGGTAGTTGAAATAGTTTTTTATTATGTATTTTAAACAATTTTTCATTCTTTTATCTGGAGTTCTTCAATCAAATAGAAGCTACAGGGAATTCAGAAAAGCTTTTTTCACTTCCCATGTTCTCCTCCTGAAATGAAAGTGGTGGGGTTATCATGTTGTCAGATTCTATTGTGTGACAAAAGTAGGCACGATGCTGACAAGGGTTGAATTGACCCTCATTCCCTTTAAAGCTTTGTGCACAGTTGCCTCTGTGGTTTGAGTGAAGAAACACAGCAAATCAAGCTTGTTGCATTTTCATTTTCTTAGGCAATAATTGCCTTGATAATTGCATGCACAGATTTGCCATCCCATTGCCACAGAATCTGAACACTTGGAGCTCTTTCTCAGATTCATTGATTATGCACAGGTAAATGAAGACACGATATTCTGCAAATGCAGTCTGCTCTGGGGCAGAAATTATGTAATAAAGAGCAACACAAAGAATCTTCTAACAGCCTTCTCAGCAGACATTGTGCTAGCTGCCAGGTTTGTTCAGAAATGATGTACAGCCTGGGAGCACATCCTTGCATGTGGCAATTCCACAGTTGCGCAATTTTGATTGTTCACTTGCCTCACAGCTGTTTGGCCTGCCTTGTCCCCCCAGCATTCAGCAACATTCATCTAGAAGGGTTTTTGAGCCAAGCTGCCAAGCTGATAGGACAGAATCACAGAGTGGGTCAGGCTGGAAGGGAGCACAGAGGGTCATTTGGCCCAGTTTTCCTTCTCAGACAGGGTCAGCATGTCCTCCAGAGCTGTGTCCAGGTGGTTCTGCAATATCTCCAGTGAGGATTGCTATCTTGCAAGGCCTGTCTTTCACCTGAGTCCCTTTATCCCCTGGCGAGATAGACTTGACTTCCTGGGAAATGGGAAGAGCCTGTTGGGAGGTGAAGAAATAGCAGTAACTTTTTCCTGGAAACATCAAAGTTTTAGCGGAGTTCATGTCACGTTACCTGACTCTGTGTTGTAAGGCAAATGTACTCTGAGAACTTTATCCTCTGATAATTAAGAATAAAATAAATGCTTTGCTTCTTATTGTTGGGCAGAAATCCTTTCATCCAAGGGATGTGTGGGCATTTATGGGAAAAAATGTGAGGCAAAGCAAGTATCCTCCATCCCAGTACTCTACCAGTATATTGCTGTAAGCATAAGCATAAGAACCCTGGCATCTCGAGATGGCATAGGGTTGTGCAGCACAGACATATCTAAAAATGTCAGAGTGCTAAAGTCTTTTGTCCTGCCACCTCTCAGCTGATTTAAAATCAGACCAGAGCTAGGAATGGTTCTGTTTGTTCATTACTATTGTCTGAACTGTCACAGATCCATCATATGTCTGGGCATGACATAAGGGCTGAGTCTCTACAAACTCTTAAAACAGTATTAAAACTCATTTCATCAACTGTTAGCTCTCAAAAGTTTTTATTCTCATTTCAGTATTAATTAAGGAATTTTACACTGCCAAGGTTTGGAATTTCAGTTATAAAATAATAAAAAAAGGACCCTTAAAAGATAAAATTGTGAAAAAAAGAAGAAAATATTAATAATAAAAAAGTAAACTAAGGTGACATTCCTTGTTTATCATTGCTTAGTATTTTTCTGTTTCATTAAGTTCAAAATTTGTTCGTTTTCCTTAGTAGCTTTCTGAAGGATAGATTTCCATATGAGACACTAATATTAACATTCATTTGAATCAAAAAATAAGCTTTGACAGTGTCTGAAAACATTTGATTTTCTTCATCACTCTACACTGTAATTCATCATCACAGCAAATTCTGGACCATATATTCCTGGCTAACTCATATAAAAGTCTACTGGTGAAAATAATATTTCTTAAAGTAAAACCTAACAGTTGGAAAAAATATCCAAACAATCTGGTACTGAAGAAGAGCTGTGGGAATCACAGGTAACCTAAGAAAAATTCAGAGTTCACTGTGACATTGGCTGGAAAAACTAAGTAATGAGGAATTTTGCAAAAGGAAAATTTGGTGACAAAAAAGAGGTACAGAAACAGAAGCATGAGTGAATTTTTTTTTTTTCTTTCAGAAAATATATCCTGAAATAACTTTGGAGATGAAAAATAGCAGAGCTTGCACACATGCATGCATAGAAGGATATATTCAAGGAGTCTTTCTTTGCCTACTGAAGCTTTATTTTTGACTTTACATGTTTGAAGTTTCCATTCAGGAATGTTCTCTCTCTACTTTTTTTTAAATTTTTTTTTTTTTCCTCTCTCAAGAGCTTGCAAAAGAAAAGGGGAAAAATAAGCTCTGCTGTGCTCAAACATTTTTTCCTATTTCTTCAGTTAACTCAGGGTAGGAGGTGGAGTTTGCTCTTCCTTTCATTAGTTGCTTTGAGATTCGCATCTTTTGTTCTTCCAACTTTCTTATTTGAAATTCTTTTCTTTATGTCAGCAGGGAGCAAGGGTTGATGAGCCCCAGCCTCAGCTACAGCCTTGGGGCAAAGAGTCTTCTTTTTGAATAATAGTCTTACGGTTTTGTTGTATTTTATTTTTCCCTGAAATGTATCTTGGATATGTTGATTTATAAAAGGCTCTTCTGAGGCTTGCACTCATCCTCTTTTCTGTATAGTTTTCTGACTTTTTATTTTTCTCTCACTGTGTTATAAGTTTACATAGTGTTTATACTTTTCTATTCTAAAATCCCCATCTTGTTTTTTTTTTTCCTATTTTGTCTTTGATAGATACATACTTCCATTCTGTGTTTTACTTTTCTTAAACTGATGTAAGATCAGAGCAAACATTTGCCACCTGTCTTCCTAGATATTTAGTGAGAACAAGTATTGAATATCATGGTGCATTCAGTTTTCATACATAAAGGATTTTTACTGGGACATTACATGCCACATTTCATTGTTTAAACCAGCACTTAGAAAGATGAATACCATGTAGGTGTGGGAATTTTGTTTAGAGACAAGAGGTAAAATTTTCTGCAATGTTTTTGATTTATTCCTAGTTTTCATGTTTCCCTCTCCATAACCAAGTGCTTAAAGCACTTACTTAAGAATCATCCTTCCTGAGCCTGAATGAGTCCTTCTGTTACCCAAGGACAGCCCTATCCCCTAAATATACGTAAATTCGTGACTCCTGTTGAGGCATTCCTGGCTACACACTGGCTCATCAATATTCATAGGGAGAGAGCATGAAAAAGAAAACATAATTTGGAAGCCTAATGCCTCTGATACTCCACTGAGAGAAAGGTGGTCTGTGTTCTAATCCTTGTTTTCCTTATTTATCTCTCAAATTACCAGTCAAAAGGGAAATCTGTGGTTTTCTCATTTCATGCTGGTACTGCCTTTTCACTGTGGTATAACGTTTCAGACTTCACAGGCAGCATCTTCATTCTACACAATCCCATGAAGTTCTTTGTGTCTGAGAGCATGCACTAAACAGTGTCTGACATTTCTTTCTTGCGAAAATCAGGGCCCTTCTCTTGATTGGGAAAATGATCCCTTTCAAAAATGCTGCATTCAATCTCAGTTAATCACACAGTTTGGTTTACTTACTTGAATTTGCTTCATTTTGCTTTGGTCAGTAGAATTGTTTGGAACTTGACATTAGCCATTCTGGGAAGCATGTGTGACATTTTGCTATAAGAGGCTGTTTTTTACTACACATATCGATTCTCAAATGTTCCCCAACCACTGTTAAAGATGCTGAAAGCACCCATAGTCACTGTTTGATTAATTTGAACATGTTTCTCTTTTCATTTTAATGTATGTTCCCCGTCCCTTGGGAAACGTCTGTGGCATATTCCTCACGACCTCTTAGTCTTTAACACAGATCTTTGGAATAAATATATTCAAAGCCTTTTACCCTAATGTAAATGGGCACATCTTGCTCCCTCTCTCTTGTGGCTTGGGGCTAAGGGGACACAAGCTCTGTATACTTTTATGTGTCCAGTTCATTCCATTTCTAGTAGAAAGCAATATCTTCATAACACCAGCTGTAATCATAATCTTCCCAGCTGTAGCAGAAGTGAGTCTCCAGGTTTTGTTAATGATGCAATTCAGGGTTCAAGACAATTAAATTGCTGCTGATGGCTTTATATTTTATTTCTTATTATTACTATTATTTCGCTTCTCTGTTTCATGTTTCTGCTTCTTTGTAAAGTCTTGTCACCATCATCCCAAAAAAGAAACTTATGTGCACTACAAAAATCTTGTACTTAGAAGAAAGTGTTGAAAGGGTTTCAGCATACAGTATATCATCAAATATATTCATTCCTCAAATTCTGAGGAAAAACAGTAGCACAGACAAAACAGACATGACCATTCTACATAGGAAAATGCTGAGACAGTCCAACTGAAATATTTTACAGAAATATGTCATTCCAAAGACCTTTGGCCAGGGAGAAGACATCATTGTGCATTCAGTTTGTTTTCATAATCTTAAATTGTCTAATTTTGAAAAAGGAAAAATATTATATTTTAAATCACCTTTTGAATTTCTTCTCTATTATATTAATAGTGATTAGTGTAATATTTATAACAGCATTACATTAATTATTATATGTACTCGGAGTAAAATTTTGTACATATTTTTAGTTATACTTCTATGATGCTTCTAAATACATTGCTCAATGTGAAATCCAGCATTTTGATCCTTTTGTCTTAAAATGAATTGAGAGTGTTGACAGAACATATTTCAAATATCAACTTCTCTTTCTTCTTTGTGTCTTGACTTGAAATCTAAATCCATGTTAAAACACTGCAAGTTCCTGTAAAATAGACATTATTTTCTGAACATCACAAAGGTAAAACAGTTCACAAGAATTTTAATGGACACACTCTTGCTGGAAACTGTTAGAACAAAATCTGATATCTTTATTAAAAATATACTTCATTGCAGCTCCAGGGAGGAATTTATGGCTTGTGTGCCGTGGAAGAGAAAATTCTCAAGCTGGAAAACTACAAAGAGATTTTTGGAGGTGTTATCGGGGGTGTAGTTTTGTTTCAATTTTTGTTTTGTTTTGTTTTGTTTTTTGTTTTGGTTTTTGTTTTTTTAATATAATATAGTGTGTTTATAGGAATGTCAATACAAACCACCTGATTCTTCCCCTGGTTTCTAGCTTCGGTTGCTGATGCCAATGGAAAGATTTTGACATATGCTGAAAGTATGAAGTTATTTGTCCCTCACTATATATTCATTTTCCAGTCAGTGAGGTTGGGACTTCCTGAACCACAGATTGTGTACACTGTGCTGTTCACAACATCTTGGGTCAGATCCTCCTTGTTCATATGGGCAGGAATTTTTAAAAGGCAGCTTGCAAGCTGTTCCAGCTAACAATTTGTCTTGTAGGTACAGTCGTGCTTGGTCCTTATGAGGCTCTCATAATTAATTTATGAACATCTACTTTATTCTATGTTAAATAGATTCTTCCTCATTACTTAGGTGTAGCTGGCAACTTCTAATCATGCATTAAGATCATCTGGTGTAAATATAGCCATCTGGAAGCTAAGAATCCAGTTTCAAATAGTCATCTAGGTTCTTTCTTAAAGAGACATTAAGCTGTTCCCAAGGACAATTTAGTCTGCTGCTAAATAAATGGCTGGTTGTTGGAATGAATTTCTCTCCAGATATGGCTGCTTGGGGCTGAAGGGAGCCCAGATGAAATAACTTAGAGGCCCTGCTTTCATATGGCTGTCTCTGAGATGGATCTCACCTGTGTTAATAAGGACAGCTTCTGTTGTGCAACACTTTTCTGTCCTCACTTCACTAATGTGGCCTCAGTGACCCAAGTCCACAGGCACCCAGCCTTCCTGCTGAGGTGGCAGCAAATGGAGACTACGTTCAGAAGTGAAAGACTTTCTGGTCCAGCCCAGCTTGGACTTAAAAATATTAATTTATCTCTCAAAACCAGTCAGCTGCCTCCTAGCTGACTACTCCTACCTACTAGCCCAAAATCATATTAACCCCAGACTGTGCCAGAAGGAAATCTGACAAAGCACTAGATGGACTAGGCTCAATCTCACCTGATTATTTAATAGCATGGGTGATTGCAGAATAGATTTTTTTTGTTTGTGTCATGGTCTGACCAGTCACAGAATCACAGAATCATTCAGGTTGGAATAGACCTCTCAGATCACTGAGTCCAACCTTTGTGTGAAATCACCATGCCANCTTTGTGTGAAATCACCATGCCAATTAGACCATAGCAATAATTGCAATGTCCAGTAATTTCATGAGCACCTCCAGGGATCTTGACTCCACCACCTTCCTGGGCAGCCCATTCCAATCCTGGGCAGCTTGATAACACTGCTGTGACTAAATTCTTCCTGATGTCTACCATGAACCTACCCTAGACATAGCTTGAGGTTATGTCCTCTCATCCTGTCACTTTTTTGCCTGATAATAGGCAGGAAAATAGCCTGATTTTATATCCTCTCAGGGATTTTTAGAGAGCAAAGTGTCCACTGAGTCTCCTTTACCCCAAGGTGAGTCCCCCCAGCTTCCTAATCCACCCCATTGCTGACACAAGCCCAGTGCCATTGGCCTTCTTGGCCACCTGGGCACGCTCCAGCTCATGTCCAGCCACTGAAAAGCAGCACCTCCAGGCCCTCTCCCACTCAGCAGCTTTCCAGCCACGCTGTCCCAGCCTGGAGCTGCAGAGCTGCCCTTGTTGTGACCCAAGGGCAGGACCCAGCACTTGGCCTGGTTGAACCTCACACAATTGGCCCCGGCCTGTGGATCCAGCCTGTGCAGATCCCTCTGCAGAGCCTTCCTGCTCTCCAGCAGAGCAGCACTCCCACCCAAAGTCTCACATGTTCAATGGTTCTGGTCGCTGTGACATGGGTGTGTCGGGTTCTTTTGTGGAAAATTACACAACATTTTAAAAATTATTTCGTGTACTAGAGAAAACTCTGATTCTTCTGTCCACTGTGATGCTCACAAGGGAGTCAGCAATAGTAGGGAGATTCCAAATTGTGACCACTTCTCACCATTATGTTTCCTTCGCATTTGCCTTGTGCTCCTTCCAGAGGTTTACCTTTCTTGCCCCTTGTCATTGCCTTTAAAGTCCCTAGTTGTTTTGCAAGATTTAAAGAACAGAAAACTGTGCTTAATATAATTTTTGGTGAGTGTGTTCTCTACTCCTGAACTAAATGTCAAAATGCTATTCAAAATGTTTTTCAACATGAATTATAGAAAAAAGATTTTACGGAGATGCTAATAAATAAATAAATAAACAAACTGACAAATAAATAAGTAAAAAAAAAATTAAGTTAAAAATAAACAAAAAGTAGCAATCTAAACATAGGATGGTTAGAGAATGATAGGATTTATTTGGGTTTGGGTTTGATTTTGTTGTTGTTGTTGTTGTTGTTGTTGTTTTCCCCCTTCTATCTAGGCCATCTACCCGAACTACCATATATAAACAAATTTTGTTATTAGTTAGTTTTCAGGAGCTACCTGGAATTACAGGATTTAAACCAATTTGTTTGTAGGACAGAAGGCTGCATCTGGTAAGAGAATGATGTGGGTTCAAGATATTTCTAAAGATGTGTGGAGATCCTTTGCTCTGAGAATAGAGTCCCTACATGTCTCAGTAAAAGTTTTAATTTTTCTTTTATAGATTCTGAGATCCTATCCCTACATTCTTCCTCAAGGCAAAATTTTTTTCACTCATGGCTTGTTGCTTTGTACATTTTTTTTAACTTTTCCTTGTAACTCATCTTTCATGAAACAACAGACTACTCTCCCAAGAATATCTGAAAGAAAGAGGACTCATGGGTCAGAAGAACACTCTTGACTTTCTACAAAAGAGTTCGTTAGGAAACCTGAGTAATTTGGTTAGATGGCCCAGAAGAGGGAATAGTCAAGCTTTAAATAAATACACAATAAAAATAGCACACTGTTACTATAGGGTTACTGGACTGTAGCAGTAAATGAACTGAATAAAATTTTATGGCTTCTTAACATGCTGAGGTTTTTCAGTGTCGTCCATCTTGCAGCCTAACAACATTTCCCAGCCTGCTATCAGCGAAACTAATAGTGCGAATGGAAATTTTATGAAAAATGGGAAATCTGCGTTGGCTTTATATTGTGTCAGTAGAATGAATAAAGACGATATTTTGGCATTAATAGCTAATGGTAGAAAGTGTGGAGGGAGGGAGAACGAAAGAATGGCTACATTTTCAGCTTTTGAATTGATGTTTTTTAAAGAGTTGGCTGTAATTATGATACTTGAATGTGATTATCATTAAGCTGATAAATTATTTAGTAAGAAGGTGAACAACGTGAAGAGATCATTGATGTATTCAAGCATCTTAGTTGCATTCCATAAGTCTCCTTGTGACTCCCAGACTGCTGTATTAATCACACGGATACCACAGATATGTTCTGTTATTATCTTTCACTGCAAGGTCAAGGTTTTGTACTAACATATTGTATGGGAAGGCTAGGTGGGGGAGAAGAAACCTCAAAATTATTAATCATACTGCAGAGCAACGATAACAATGGCTCTTTGCTGACTTAAAATGGATTCCTTAATGCCCCTCAAGCCAAGATGTCATAATGACCTCGCTATCAGACCCCCTTAGACAGCACAGATGACATGTAAATTGGATTCCTGCACAGGAAGCAGCAGGTACAGCAGCACTCGAGTTCTGCTCCTGAGCAGCCACAAGAGCAGCAGCACAAGTGTGGGAATACACTCCCAAAAGAGGGCTCCGGATGGACTTTGCTTATGTGTCAGGAAAAAAAAAAGAAAGAAGGAAAAAACTACTTATTGAGCAATAAAGAGCAAGTATGAGGGTGGTTTTTGTTTCTTTTTTTTTTTTTTGTTTGTTTGTTTGTTTGTTTGTTTTAAATCAGGGCTCAATTCCCTTAGTGACAACCCCCTGAGTGAGCAGCACAAGCACACCCTTTGATAACACGTCAACATGCTCCTAGTGAGTAACACATCCATAGCTGCTAAAACACTGTATCTGCCAGAAATAACCCCAAATCTCATTTAAATCAGCTTCCTAAATACTCTCATGAGCTTTCTCACAATAAATTTTTCTCAAATGTTTCATTCCTTGAAATAATTCTGTTTCTTTAATAAAATAATTTGCCAAATAGTTGGAATAAAACAGATAATTTATTTTAAAAGGAACGAAATACCACTAGACATTAATAAAATGACCAGTGTCTTAAGATCCCAAGAGTCGAGTCTTAAGGAGATTTTATATATTTATATATATTACATCCACTTTAAATGTTGATAAATAGGGATTATGTCAATTTACATCATAGCAAAGTCAAAAGATTGGTATTTTCTCAACTTTATTATACTACTTAAAAGGAACTCAAGGGGCTTTTATCAGACCTTTATTAGTTTGCATGCTAACCAAGTAATCTAAGAAGTCATATCAATTTCCTTTGTACTGAAAAGACAGAGAGAAAGAGAAATAGAGACAGGGGAGGAGGATAAGAAGAGTATCTTGAGAATGGAAGAGTAAGAGGAAGAGAGGGGCAGAGGAAAAGAGAAATGCAGAAGGAATAAAGCAGATAGTTCCACAGCATGACTATTTTATTTCATGTATCAATCACTGATTTGTATGTTCCAGGTGCTTCTCTCACCAGTACCTGTGAAGGAAATATGCACAAATATCTAATAGTAACCAGATTATGAAATCAATTAAAATAAATCCCATCATTAGTGACTTACTGTTGAACTCATCCTTCATCAAATGGTCTCAGCCATGACTAGTTGGGAAAATTTCACCCTGTCCAGAAAGTATCTCAATAGTTAATATGTATTTTTGAAGAAACACCACTTTTACTGAAATATTCAATAGATTTTTAAAATAAAACTTTCTCAAGATCAATTCGATCTTCAAACATTTTCTGTAGTCTAGCAAACTGTATTTTATGTCTTGTTCACTGCAATACTTTGAAATCTGAATGACAAAGCCTGGGAGTTTTTCCTCCATTATTTCACTAAATCAAACTTGAAAAATGCAGAGAAATATTGTGAAATTATTTTAATATTTCTTTCCTTCATTAAGGCTGGAAACGTTATTCATACTAAATTCTTAATGTTGTTTCTTTTTCTCCATTCCTCCCAGAAAAGTTCAACATTTTCCCTTTTATTTCTCTCTTTTTTTTTTTTTTTAAACTTTCATGACTTTTTATACTTTAGATATTGGCAGTATAATATAAACAAAAACAATGCACAATTTAAGGTAAATTTAAAAGACTTTATATTATTCTCATGACTTTCACACAGCATAACAGACACACAGACCTTGTTTTGGCCCGGGGAAAAAGAATGACTTAGTTTTGAAGAAAACAAAAGCAGTACTATTTTCCATATCACCAAAGCTTATGCATAAAAGGTTAAAATATCATATGCAGTGTGTGTCAGGGAGTTGCTAGGAAAGATAGCAGCACAGTAAAATAATTTATTCAGTTGAATTTCAATATTTGTGATGATTTTCTTATGCCATTCCTATGCAGCCGCGTTCAAAGGTTTTTTATTTATCATTAGAAAAACGATGCCTGCTTGAGCTTAATCAATTAGCTGCAGTAATTCATAAAACACACAATGTTCCTGTTTCTTTGTCTATATGTGCCTGGTCTGTTTCTTTGTCTATATGAGCAGAAGTAAAATATAGTTTAGAAATTCTTGATCCTGCTTTAGTCAGGCAGAGGGACTTTATGATCCTCTCTGGAGTGATTTATAAAAATCTATGAATCTTCTTCTTCACTCTTTTTAGGATTAGTGACCTAGAAGACGTAACTTAACACAAATCAGGTCTTCTGCCTTTCTCCATCATTTCCCATTTTGCTGGTGGTCTGCTAATAGCACCTTAGTTTTGTGAGGCTGTCTGAATGAAATGCACATCTCAGAAATGGAAAGCATGTCTGGCACAGTAGCAAAGAGAACAGGAAGAAAAATATATATTGTAAAGGGTTAAATTTGCGAAGGGAAAAACAGTCTTTGTGTCATGCCAGCAGCTGTGAACAAAATTAATTTGCCTCTCAAATATAGCCCCTAGGGAAGATCCCAGGAGTGTTATGTGAAATAGAAGGTTGTAAATGTCCCAGAGACCTTATGCAATTTTAGGGCTTGTTTGAAATCAGAAGTGAAAACTAAATAGTGCTAAAAAGAGAATGAAACAATAAAATAAAAATGTTTGAACTCCCATTGTAGATTGTGTTTAGGAGGCAAAAATCAGACATAACCAAGTATTCATCCTCCTGCTTCAATTTGGATCTCAGCTCTCCTCTGAGTTTTCCTCCATTCTCCACTCTCCTGTTAAACTCAGTCTGGTTTTTTTTTGTTTTATTTTTGTTTTGTTTTGGTTTTTTTGTTTTACCTTTTCTACTTCAGGTGCTATCTCCTCATTTCTCTTTCTTCACTCTGCTTAATTCACCAAAGCAGTTGTGCCTGCTTGATCTGATTGACTTTAACAGGCTTTCTCAGGAGCTGTAAGTAAAGTCTGTGGTCGCTGTCCCCTTATTCCTCTGTCAGCCGTGTACTTTCTTATTAACTTTTAAACACTCCAAATCTCTAGGGCAGTGAACCCCCCTAACTCTTTCTGACACAGATGGGAGTTGAAGACAACTGACATTTCATAGGAGCTGCTCAGCATTTCACCATATTGATACATAAACGCCTGATGGGTCAGATCCAAAGTCTCCTGAAGTCAATGGAAAAATCTCTCATTGACTCAAGCAGGCTTTGGATCAAATCCTATTTGTTTATCTGCCCTTCTGTGTTAACCTCCTATGTTTCTCATCTTTCCCTATCAATACCCCTTGCTAGAGGCAATCTTGGCAGGACTAAAAACATGGAGAAAATTAATAAGGTAACCGCATTATTCAACGCATCAAAAAAAAAAAAAAAAGAAATAAAGAAAAAAGAAAGTTTGCTTGAGTTTACTTCAAATGAGCAAAAGTCTGACAGCAGCATTTAGATTATCAGATTTGTTGTACTGAATTTTTTGCTTCTTCAGCCTCTTACTGAGAAATTAATTTGTGAAATTTCATGTAACTTCAGAGATTCAAGATAATCCAAAAAGAGAATGGGAAAACTATGTTCACGGGGAAGAAAGAAGAAGGAAATGGTGGAAGAACCCAAGCAATACTCCTTGTTTGATTACATTATTTTAATTTTAGATTCTTTCTTTCCTTTTATAAAACACATAACTCATTGTTCAGATTCTCTGCAGTTTATAAAGAAAACATGAGATATGCTGATGCATAAAATATTGGGCCCAGCATCACAGTATGTGCAAAATTCCATATAAAATTCAGATGTGCAGTGAAATAGGAATTCCTTATTTCTCATCTAGATTAAAATGGGTGCATAATTTATCTGGTGCAAAATATATGCAATGCTCTTTCTTAATAATTTATAATAAAAAAGATGTTTTGGCATTTGGTGTCAAGGACAACTCTTGCAGAAGGCTGACAGGAAAACTCATGTTAAAGCCAGAATTTCCTTTAAGTAAAAGACATCTTTTTATTACCCCCCTTCCCCACTTTAATTTAACAGATACAACATATACATTATCAACATTATAAAAATTAAATGGCTAAATTAATCTTATCTAATAATTCATAAATTTCAAGATAGTTTCTTGGCATAGCATGCAAATGCATAAGGCTTAATATTTGATCTGTGTTATATACGGATCAATATTTGAAACCGAATCTAGAAATCTAACAAACTTTCTCATTATTTAAGTATTTATTTAAATGCATAAATAAACAAATAGACAATGGGGAGAATAGCAGTCCACCCAAGGGTCACACATAGGCTTAGATAACACTGTGGTAAGCAAATCTTTATTAACATTGTAAAGGATGATAAGATTACTCTTTTATTCAACTTGAACATAAGGAAGGTTAAGTGAGTGGATTGAGATCTCAGGAAGTTTGTGTCTAAGCCCTAAAACTCTTTACCTACTAAAGCATCCTGCAAACACCTCATGATCCTATCAGTTGCTGCAAGGTCCATAAATAGCGGGTGGAAGGTGGAGGGGACACTTTGGAATGGGATCTGATGTTTACAAAATCTTCAGGCAGAGAAAGAAAAACAACTTATTTTTCCATAAGGGGACCAGGGGAGCACAGATAGAGCTGAGATGGTTTGAGAAATCAAACTTGTTAAAATTACAGCAGAAATAGCAGTCAGGATTGGACACAGCCACAGTCTGATGGGAGTACAAAGCAGGTTACAGCATCATCCCTGAAATATATCAGGGAATCTAAGCTTCTACAAGCTACTGCTGATGGGCACCTAAAGTGTTCTTGGTCCTATGTGTAAAATATCCTTATCAATTAGGAAATTTTGTGATGGGTTGAACTTGGCTGACCACCAGGTGCCCACTAAACCCACTAAGCATAACATTTCCACTTACCAGATGGATAGGGCAGAGAAAATAATAGGGAGACCAACTTGTATGTTGAGATAAAGCAAAAGCGAAAGTTTGTGCAGGAAAAAAACAAAGAGAAAAGAATAGCTTTTTTCTCTGCTTTTCCATCAGTAAACAATGTCCAGCCTCTTCCCAGGAAGCAGAGCTGCAGCACTTCATGAAGATATATTTCACAAAATTTCTGTTTGGGGTAGGTGAAGTGAAACCACCACACAGAGAAAACATGACAGAGACACCAAAACTCAACCTGCTTTTTTCCTGTGTGCAAGTATGTCCTTTTGTACACAAAACTTTAGTGCAATGTGAACAGATTGTCACAGGGCATCGTACAACTGTGGCTAATATGTCCTCTAAAGGTCTTCTGGTTTTGGTGAAATCTTACAAAAAGCAAAACCCAGTCCTGTGTAACAGAGCTGCTGGTGTTGGTGACAAAAGCAAGGACTTCACAGACTTTTCAGTTGCTTCCCAGATCTTGGTGGAGTTTGTGGATGGTAAAGCTTTTCATGTTACAAAACCTTTTTCTGTGGATTCATAGCACTTGGTGGGCGGGGGTGGGCAGGACACAGAAAAGTGTGACTGAAATCTCATTTCTTATTTTTTACCTGATACAAGACATTTCAAAGGGACTAGAATTTCACTGCCTATGTTTAAACTATTTTCAATTATATATATAGACCTCAAACTTCTATCAAGTCAGCTGTTTACCTAATAAATGAAAATACATTTACTTACTGGAAGTTTCAGGGTTTCCACCCTTGAAAGTGATCTCTGTGCATATCCTTTTCTAAATCTGTATTACTTTAGTGCATAACATAGAAATGCATATGTGACAGGTTTGAAGAGTATAAATATAATTTCTGCTTTGGGACATATTTTTCCCGTAATATTTTTATGCTTTATGAGACTGTTATAAGTCAATATTGTCCATCAAAAATGACAACAAGGAAANAAGGAAGGAAGGAAGGAAGGAGAATAAATACTGAATAAATACTGAAACTGTGATTAAATAAAAACATATGGTGAAATTTATTGATAGACAATATAGACACAGAAATTTGATTACAAAGAATAAAGCCTTACACCTGTATTTCTTAAAAACATGTAATAATTTATCACCATTTGCCTAACAACCTTACTTATGGACCATACTCACAGAGTTTTCATAAAAAGTTTTTTCAAACTTCATAACAGTACATTTCCAGATGAAAGAGTTTCATAAGTGACAGGAGATTTTTCTTTCCGATAAAAATAATATCTCATGAGAATATTTTTCCAAAAATTGTTTGTTCACCCTTTTGATATAAGGCTTAAAATTTCAGATGAAAAGTTTTCTCTCTCTCTGGTCTGGAATATTTGCTTCACTGTCTCAAATAATTGGTTGTTCTGGACAATATTCTGACTTGTGTCTTATATTCACAGTAGAATAATTTCTCAACCTTGAAGTCCATCAGTATCAGAAACTGTTGTGCTGAAGATCAGTATTCAGTGCACCATTTCTAAGCCATCACCCAGTATGCCTTCTGCTCTGAATCATCAGAACAGTTAAAACTAAAATTGCCTTCCCTCTCCCACTCTTCAAATCAGAGAAAGAGGTTTGGTGATCACTGATTATGGGCAGTTTCCTGCCGTAGAGATATTATCAACATCCCTGCACACTGAAAATGATAGCTTGGAGCCTCGTGCATAATTTTGCTCAGCTGGCGCTTAAGGTTTTGGTGCATAAATAGTGAGTTTGCTACTATGCTAATGTATAAGAAAATAGTAATTAACAGTTCAAGCAGATATACGTACTGTGTCGTGAAGCTCTGCAGGTCTTTTCCAACCTTCAGAATTTTATGATTCTGTGTGTTTGGGTGGGTTTTTTTGGGTTTGGTTTTTTTTTTGTTGTTGTTGTTGTTGTTTTTTGGGTTTTTTGGGGTTTTTTTTGTTTTTCTCTTGTTCCTCATTAGTTCCCTTTTGAATATTTCACTGGCGTGTAGTGTGATAACCTCATGTGAAGAGGGGCAGCTTTTGAGTACAAGGTGGATGTCTGTATCATGCTTCCCCGACCCAGGAGGGTGGGCAGAGCTACGGTTGTACCTGTAGATGTGGTTGTCAGTTGACTGTAGAACCTTTCTGGAAACAGGCTGCAAAAGACTGATGTTGGGATTTCTGTCACAATGCTTTTAGGGTGGCTGGCAGAACCAGCAAACAACACAAGACAGGACTTAAATTACGATATATTTGCACATTAACAGCCATGACTTATTATTACTGACTTTCTTAAGTTTGCTTGATGCCTCCTTGTTATACTAGATGTTCTTCTTTTTTCTCATTCTTTAGAAAAAGCCTTTTTTGGTTTCTGTTTATTTTTTTTCATTGCTTCAAGGAACAAATATTTCCTTCACAAGAGATTCCAAAATATTTACGTATATTTTGCCTGTCATTAACATGTATGTATAATAAAGTAATAATGTAGTGAACAACAGAATTTAAGTGTGTAATGGACATGTAATCTATGTTTCTATTGTTATTAAAATAACAGTGTTTTCCTCTACTTAATACATTCTACAGATAAATCAAAACTGCGCTGAGTTCATACTGGCACCTAAAAGATCTTCATACCCACATTTGGCCCAGTTTCATTTTTATCATTGAATTTTACTGGTAGAGAGCGGTAAAAATTTGCTATTGCAAAAGTGGGGGCAGTTATGCTAAGAATTGCAACATTATAACAAAATCAAAGTCACATTTTTGATAAATCTGATCTCAGAGCGTGGGACTGGAGTCTAAACAAGCAATGCTTTAGTCTTTTGGTAAATTTGATAGTAGTAATGTGTAAAAAGCACATTATATCACAGGAGT
>VWZP01005355.1:341026-353156 GCA_013396995.1 Dicaeum eximium | reverse complement strand
CCTTCTCCTAATCCTATCTCACAGCAGAAAAGTAAGTGTTCTGGTGATTGACCAGCACTGAAACCTACCACATTTAGTAGTGTGTTGGCCAGGAAAAATTCAAATTGGGAAATTCTAGAATTGGCGAACCAAAACCACTACATGAATTGGTATTTCTGCCTGGTTTTGAACTGAAACCTGCACACTTGATTATATTTCTGAGCCTTGATTCAGTACACATTTTAACTCTTCAAAATTTTCTGTCATATTGAAGCATTTGTGCATAATACCTCCCATAGGCTGAGGCCATACCAAGTTGCTTGAAACTGTGAAAAAGTAGCACCTTTTTTTTGCTTCATTTGCTGTTTGTAGTTTTTTTTTAATTTTTTTTTTTTTTATTTTGCATTACAGTGCTGTATTTTACTTAGTAAGGTTTCATTTGCTGCAGTTTTACAGGGTGTCCCTGAAACTCAGAGTCTGAAATTGATGAAGATTTTGGCCTACAGATTTCACCTAAACATGTTGTCTTTCATGACATTTCTTAGACAGAAAGGATGATTTTTTTTTAAATGTTTGACAGAAATTGTTGTCTGTTAGATTCTTCATCTATCACTGGCTATTTTTCAGATGAAATGCAAACAATTTAAAAAAACCTTTTTTTTTTCCCCTAGCCAACATTTCTAGCATTTGCTTCTAAAAACTTGTCTCAATTTTTTCACGTTCTCCTAATAGTTTTGTTCTTCCACGTAGTCATCTGTTATTTTTCCACAAACAATACTTTCATAAATAAAAATTATAAAAGTATTGCAATAATTTTTGCCTCTTTAAATCACAGTAGAGACTCAGCCTATCCAGCTGTGGTTTATTTTCAGGAAATAAAAATCTTTCCCTGGCTTGAGCCATGGTTGCAAAACACAACTTCTGTTTTACTTTTATTTAGGGTTTTCATCCTCTTATTTTCTTTGCTTGTTCATGACAATAAATTAATCAAAGTTGAAACTTTGTAATTGCAACATAAAATGACATGTTCCCTTTAACTTTTTTTTTCAGAACCAATTGCTTACCTACTTAACTAGATTAACCTTAAAATGTCAATAAAGGTTATTAAAAGGAAAAAAGAAAAAGGAGGAACAAGTCAGTTCTATCAAACACACATACAAATAAACATATAAATCTTAAATTTATATTTTTTAGCATTTTTTCAGTCTTCAGCTTTTTAATTTACCCTAAATTCAGGAAAAGCAAAAGTGTGGTTTTAAATGTTTGTATGCTTTTTTGGATGTAAAAATTCAGAATGGAAAATTAAAATACATGAGTAAAGACCTCTCAGAAGCCATTTTCAGTTAAAATTTTTTACTACAGTTTTTACTAGAGTAGATTAAATATACAGATAAACAATACAAAAGAATTACCTTCAAGGTTGCCCTACAGAATCTACAATCTTACAGGTATTTTTTAAATTTATTGTATACATACTTGTTTTCTTGGTGAACAAAAGGTTTCTTACCCCAACTTTCATGCTCTGCCTCTCTCATTCATAAATATTTTCTGGTTTTACATCTCATTATTTCTCAAGTTTAATGTAATAATTTTGTATAATGTATAATGTATCATTTTTGTTTGTTTAATGTAGTAATTTTGTATACTGCACAAAAATGTAATTGTGTAATTATGCAATTATTGTATTATGCAATTATTGTCTTATGCATGTAAATATACTTTTAATAATAATGTAATATAATATATAAATATAATAACATTCATATTGTTGCATCAATAACAATCCAATCTCTTTCCCGACCCAGCTCCCTGCTGTCTCCTTGTGTCTTGTGACTGCTAACCGAGTGAAGAGATCAATTCCTGCACTCCTTTTCCCCTCATGAGGACGTTGAGGGCCCCAGTGAGGTCTCCTCTCAGTCTCCTCCTCTCCAGGCTGAGCAGATCAAGTGTCCTCAACCTCTCCTCACACAGTGTCCCCTCCAGACCCTTCAGTATCCTCACTGCCCTTCTTTGCACACTTCGTAACATCTGAATGTCTTTATTGTGTTGTGGCACCCAAAACTGCTCACAGGACCCGAGGTGAGGGACAATCCCCTCCTGTTCCTGTCATCCTTCTTGTTGTTTTAATTTCTGTGATGGAGTTTCCCATGCTGGTTCATCTAAACACAGCACACATTTTGTTAACTTCTTTTTGTTTTCATTCCTTTCTCCTGGGCGGAGAAGGTTTGATGGACCTTTTCATTGACCAGTGTGGTTGGAGAGGTGGTAACCTCATCCTCCAATCCACAGTCATTCCCAAAACCCTCTATAACACTAAGTTTAAATAAAACTTGGCCTTTTTTTCCTGCCTGGAGGGGAGTGGTGTCTGTGTGGTTCTTGTCATGCTCTAGCACGACACTGTGCCCAGCTGGTGACACTCTTCAGTGATTCCACCACTTCCCTGCACAGTCTGTTCCAATGCTTGGCCACCCTCTCACAGAAAAACTTATTTCCCTACTATTCCTCCTGAAGCATAACATGAACCTCCCTTGGCACAATTTGAGGCTGTTTTATGTTGTTGTTGTTTGTTACCTGGGAGAGGAGATCAATTCCCTCTTGTCAGGCAGCTGTGAACAGCAGGAAGGTCCCCTCCGAGCCTCCTTTTCTCTGACCCTGGACAAAGTTTTGGTGACACTTCAGGAAGAATGTTACACAGAGTGAAACTGATGTGAGAGCTCTTCATTTGACCATTGATCAATTTACAATCTGCACAATTTATAAAGCAAAACATCAGAAGACCTCCCCACCAAATACTTCTTTGCTAAATGCAGTTGTTTGTGTTCTGCACTGGTTATATATTCCTCAATACTGAATAACTCTTACCTGCTTATGATCCCTCTATCCAGTTTCAGTTCAAGTCCCTCAAAAATTGTCTCCAAGTTCTAAGTACTGTAGTTATATCCGTGAATCATCCAAATATATATATTTTTTAAAGTTCCATCAACCAAAAAAAAAAAAAAAAGGCAAACCTAATTGTACTTTTACATGGTAACAATAGATTTTTTTTTCATCTAATGCTAACCACATAACATTATATATATAATCCATGCTTGGAGTCTAGACTGCCTTTGTTTTCTATGGGAAGCAAAAGCACCTCTAAAGAGTGGTTGAGCTGGATGTAGACAGATATCTGAGATGATTATTGAGAATAATTTCTCCTTCTTGTAGATGGCTAAAGTTGCATAGATTAATATGAATCTCAGTCTTGCTATAACTTTGCATAACTTCAGTTTTCCTCAATGAAATGGTCAGCCCTTCATCCACCTGAACAAAACCCCTTACATTTAATAATCGTGGTTCTCCTCCATCTCACATAATTTCCATTGAAGCACTTTCATGGATCTGACTGATATTTACTGCAGTTATACACAAATTTTAAAAAGAGGGAGATAAAATATAAGGTGGAAAAAAAGAGAGAGGGGTAAGATTTTCTGGAAATGAATATGGATGGTGCTCAGTTGAAGGCAATGGATCTGGGCTGATTTACATCCCTGTAGCAGGTTTCTCTGCCTAAGTGGAGGTAAAATAGCTCAAACTTTACCCTACTTGCAAGTTATCAGTGATGGATAGAGAAGGGAAGGTCACATTGCTTTTGGTGCTGGAGAAGGCTTAGGACAGCCTGACTCACCAATCTCAAATTTAAGCATTCTGAGGATGTGAAGAAAATGCTTCCTGACAGAAACTGGCACTGGTGAGGATGTGTCAGACAAAGTTTCTGATAAAGGAACCCACAAGTGATTTTACTGATAACTTATCTTTAGCTGAGCTAAAGGCTGCTGAGCTGACACAGCCAGCCTAGAAATATATGATTGACAGTCAATCACTCTATACTACAGGAGCCTTGTCCTGTTTTTTAACAACAGCCACTTCTAACACACTCTAGGACTGTACGTGAAAATTCCTCACCTGAGTGAGAATGCTCCTCAAGATTACTCCTTGAGGCTAAGCAAAGAAACCTGCCTGCAGTTGTTACTAAGAGTAACATCAGTCTCTCCTTTATAATAATTTATTTTCCTAGCTTTAATATTATTGTTTCCATATTGCTTCAAAAAATAGCGCACTGGACTACTAGATATGACTATACATACTGTGAAGGAAAAAATTCTGATTAAAGTCTTCATTATCATTATCATTGCTAATAAAATTGGTCATTTATTTTGTTAGCATAAATATATTTGGGTTGACATCTTTAATCCCACACAACGAAGTGGCACAAAGATTGAATTACACCTAAATAATTCTTTAAACATAAATTGTAGACTATCTCTGGGTACAAAATTGGATCCAGCCGTAACTAAACACCTCTCTGAGAAGGATTTTAGAAAGCAAGGGTGTCCTCTCTGCAGCTTGACTCAGCAGGAGGGCTTCCCTGACAAATACTGCCTGAAGCTTCCATTCTGCCTGCAAATATCACCTGACATTCATCCAGTGCCTGTGCATGGATGTGGATGGAAAGGATAACAACTAGCCTATTCTCTTAGTATATATTTTTTTTCTAGAAAAGCAGGTTTGTTAAAAAAGATTTCCCTGGGATTTCATCAATCAATTTTTACAAGATTCCCATGAAATAGATAAGGCCTGAAACAATATGTTCAGGGTCTTGTCGAACAAGTCTAATGTGTCTGTAATTCACACTAGGAGGAATGTTCTGGGTATTAAATTATCCACAGACTGTGGTTGAACAATTCAATACTCAATCTGCTAAGAGCCGAAAGAAACAAAAAAATCACATAAGGAATTATTTTCTGAAAATAATATTTTCTTTCTAATTTCTGATTCATGGTGGCAGTTCATCTTACATCATGTCACATTTACACAGAGCAACAAACCTGTTTTACAAATGGAAAGGGTAATGTAGAGGAAAAAGAAACAAAAGATGAGTTCATAGGAATTCTTCTCCTCAAACAGACCCTTATGCTATCTGTTTGGACCATGAGCAGTTAATCCAAATTTAACAGGCAGATGGAGACAGAGCAGATGAGTAAGTGGATCCTCTCTATTTGAGGAGCTGGCAGGCGCTGTGGTTCACCAGCCACCTGAGTTATGTTTTAAATAGGTTAGCACGTCTATAATTTACAAAGAGGAAAATGTAGCTAGCAGAACGAACGAGCTGAGCATCTGGTTTACATCACTAACTGGAGGTGTGTTTCTCCAGGTAGCCTGAAAAGAGGAAGCTGACAGAAAGGGGAAAAAAAAAAAAGAGACAAAAATCAACCATGGTTAAATAGGGATCTTCTTGAGAACATTTATTGACAGAACATCCCTGACAATGAAGAGCTTGAAGTGTACAGGTCAGCCTGAAGTTCATGACTACTTGCATATACAATCCTAGTTATTTTATTTGAGAATTTTAAGTCAACTCCAGGGAAAGTCAGAAATAAAATTTCAGTTGCACTTAGCTCTGGAAATGTTAAAATCATGGAGCGCATCTTGACGATCAAAATTTTCTGCAAATGAAGGCATAAATACTTTTGACTGGATATCCAACATTCTTGAAAAGTCCTAGCAAAGGGATTATACTTATTTCAAATAAACTAGCCCAGAAATTTTGGGAAAAATCAAGATTATATGTTAACAGAAGTTAGTGACTTTTTTTTTATATGAAGTACTCTTTAACACATTTTTCAGGCTAATACAACAATCTATTAGGACAGTGTCCTGCTATACGATGTAATTTTTAGATGAGACGTCAAACTAGATACCTGATTGCCTGTGCTAAATAAAGATCAGGGAAATTGCCCAGACCATTTAAAATTAGGGTGCTGTCCAGCTGAAACTCTTTGCACTTGTCAGCCTCTTGTTCAGCACTGTGTGGAGTTATGTGTAAGAATATCTAACAATGAAAATTGCCATTTGCATGAAAATATTTCATGCTATAGCACATAATGTACAGGAAAGCTGTCTCTAGGATAAGCAAATTTTCAAAATGGAAGAGCTATAAATGGAGAAGGACAACTGGATTTAGGTGAGTGATGCTGAGACCAGGACCAATTGCACAAATATCTCAAGAAGACAAAGGTTTCATCAAAAATAAACCATTACTGGACAGAGATGGTGCTGAATTGAGCTATTAAAAATAGTAACTCTTTGATTTAATAGTTTTGGAAAGATTTCAATTTTTTGTTTATTTTCATTATATAAGTACTCAGAAAAAAGTGCCTATGTAAAAAAAAAAAATCTATTTTTCAAAGCTATTCAGAAGGGTAACACAGTCAAAATTTAGGTGTTATTGTGTGTTCTATGTTTCATTCATGCATCTTTCTTCTCAAGTCTTTCCCCATATGAATTTTAGTGCGAGTTTTTATATTATTCCTTAAGAATTACAGATTCATGCAGTCTTATGGAGTAGTTCATTCTGGAGGGGACCTCTGCAAGTCACCTGTTTTAATATCAACCTCAGAGCCTTATTCAAGGTAGATGAAGTAGCTCAGGGCTTTGTCCTGTCAGATTTTTAATGTTTCAAAGGATGGATAGCCCACAAATTCTCTGGGTTTTTGTTTCATTGTTTGAAAATGGTGGAAAAAAAAAGAAACCAAAGCAGGATAAAAAACCGGCAACAGCAAAAAGCAAAAACAGAATAAAGTTTATTTTTCTGTTGCAGCTTGATCTTGTAACTGTATTGCTGCAAATAGAGGCCCACATGCAGTGATCTTCTCTGCAAGGACACGCTGCTGACCTGTTCATCTCATCCTCCAGGATACAAACTGTTTCTTTTTGAAAAGCTGTCTCCTACTAAATTGGTAGCCAGACTGTACTACTACATACTTAATGCTTTAATGTCCCAGTGGCCCCGAAATATCTGTCGTAAAGATAATATTTTCTACATCTACTTGATAATTCTGGATTTATTATTATATAGAGTTGTTTCACTCCTTTATGTTTGTTTTCTGTTTTTATTGTGCTTATTTGTGGAGTATTTGTGGTGTTTTTGGTTTGTTGTGGGTTTTTTTTTAGGTTTTTTTTGGTTTTTTTTTCATTTTCTAACCAGTGTAAACAGTAGGAAAACATGGATGATTATTTACCAACAGGAAAGACAAAGATATGTCTCTGGGCAAAGGACTTGTGTTACTTTAAACATGTAAAGTTAGATGTTCGTTTTAAACTAATCACCAGATAGTTTTTCTCATTTAAAATAGACATCTGAAAACTAGTGAAATAAAGCCAATACATGGGAAGACACTGAATTGTTAGAGTATCTGCTTTGCTTAAGGAATTCATCCATTAAGAATAAAATCAATTAACTAGAGGAGATAAATTTAAGTGTGATTTAAAACAAAAAAAAATCAAAACAGATATTAAAAAAGGTAAACAAACCAAAAAAAAGGAAAACTGTCGGCAAAGCCAAAAGCTTTTGTTATTTTTCCTAGTCTCATTGAACAGGACACTGAATGTATAACGTAAAAATATTAAAGAATAATCATATCATCTATGATCATTCCTCTTCTTGCTTTTTGTTGCTGCTGTTGTTTTTGTGGTGTGGTTAGGTAATTAAAGTAACCTTGCATGGATTTTGTATTCTGAGCCAGGGTGTGAAATTCTCTCCATCTGTGGACTCGGTGACCTCCACATCCTGAGCAATGCCTGAAGTGAGTTCTGCGTGGTAACTGCTGCAGTTTTCCTTTCTCAATGGCCTCTTTGCAGCACCTAAATCCCAGATGAATAGCCAGCTTGATCAGTTTTTTCCAACTTCTCTTGATAAATGTTTCCCCTTTTCCACTTGGCTGGCAGAAAGATGACCATTAAACGTTCATTTGTTTAAGCTAACAGACTGTGGTCATCTGCTCCCTGGGGAAGGCAGGAATCCAAACAGGTCTAAAATGGCATCGTTTAAGAACACAATCAATTCATTATCTTTTTCATAAAGTTCGCATGTGCACACATTAATCATAATGGAGTGGCACTGGGCAGAAAGTTCTTACCTAAGCAAGTTCAGTGCTGCAGCATCTCTTTATCATTTAGCTGCCTCTTGCATTTAGGCTTTTATTGTCTGCTTATTCAGCTGTTGTTTTATGAGTGCTGGTGGATCCTGTGTGTGCTCCAGCCCAACAATTCCCAGTGAATCTTTGTGCTCTGGGGCTCTCACGGGTCCCTTTGCTCTGGGTGCAGTGTACAGCTGTGCCCAGGAATAATGTATCACTCCAATCTTTTATGAAAATAAAACAAATGGATGATATAGCCTGTCTACCCATCCTTTTGGACCTCAGGTCTGAGGGACAGGCTCCAACCTCACCTTCCAGTAGCAGTTACCTTAGGGAAAGGCACGGAGCTGTGCCAGGGTAGGTTTGGGACAGATATCAGGAAAAATGTTTTTCACCCACAGGGTAATTGGGCACTGGAACAGGCTCTCCACTGAAGTGGGCATGGCACCAAGACTGCTGGAGTTCAAAAGGCAACTGGACAACGCTCTCAGGCACAGGGTGTGATCCCTGGGGTTGCCCTGTGCAGGGCCAGTAGCTGGATTTTATGACACATTGATGAGGAGTGAATGGTAGATGTCATCTGCTTTTATTTCAGCAAAGCTTTTCACAGTGTTTCCCACAACAGGTAAGCCCAGGAAATCTGGACTAGATAAAGGGACAGTGAGGTGGATCCAGAACTGGCTGAATGGCAAAGCTCAGAGGGCTGTGATCAGTGGAGCAGAGTCCAGATGGAGGCCTGTGGTCAGTGGCATTCCCCTGGAATTAATACTGGGTCCAGTCTTATTCAACTTGTTTGTCAACAGCCTGCATGAAGGCGTAGAATATACCCTCAGCAAGTTTGCTGATGATTTCTTGCTTTAAAATAACACAAAAAGTATTTTATCTACAGATCTTCGTTTGCTATTTGGGTTTTGGAGGGTTAAAAAAAAAACAAAACAAACAAACAAAGAAAAACAGCAACAACAACAACAACAAAGTCTACTTAGTCTTTTTCAAGTATCTGAGATTTAATTGCTGAATCACTAAATCTCTCAAGTTTCACCTGTAGCTTTGTCATTTTTTAAATATGTGAAGGTAGAGGTTTCTTAAGAACACAGAAGAAAAATTAATTCATTGGTGTCCCATCTATTTACTCCAAAGTTAATTACTAAAGGTAGGATTTGTATCACCTAATCTTAAAATATCTAAAGATGTCTGTGAGACATCTTACTTTAGGCTGGGATAAAATTCTCCCAGGGAGAAACCAATTTCTGTCCTCTGTAGACGTAATAGAGATGGCTTCCCTGGCAGACACAATTTTACATGAAATTCCTCAAAAGTAGGTCTTCAATAAAAAAAACCAAGATAATCTTTTTACAGTAAGTAGGTATCTCAGCATGGATGCCACACTGTGTGAAGCTTGAACATTGCTGTTCTAACCTTGATGTAGGTATTCAAAGTCAGCTCTAGGAAAGGAGTTTAACATTGACCTCACTTGGTCAAAGCAATGAGAGAAACATCTATATCTTGTTCCAATGTGTTTTGAAACACCTCTTTCTTTCAAAATATTGCAAAACTCTTTCGGGGGGAAGTAAAGATTTATTCTGACAACTTTTTTTTTTTTCTGTGGAAGCTGCTTAAAAAATAATTAAACTTGTCTCCATCTCCTTGGTAAAATCAAAATAAGTCAATATATACAAGATAAATAATTGTTACTGTCATGACAGAGAGGATTTTTTTATTATTCCTTTATGAGACATGATACATATAGCCAGCAATAATTACTTTGGAAATATAATATGAGGATACATTTAGATTACATTGTATTAGTGGATCAGAATATCTGAAGAAAAGTTAATTAACTATTAAATCTAATACCTGGAATGTAAAGCAGTAATTAACAGCCTGTGTCTTTTGCTACCCTCCTTCCTTTACTCATTGACATTTTGTGACTCTTTTAATCATGTTTTTAAAGAAACCTGTTCTGTCAGTGCTCTTGAGGATAATACATTCTGGCAGATGGCTGTTTGTTTTTTAAAAACAAACAAACAAACAAACAAAAAACCCCACAAAAAAACCCCAAAAAACAAAACCCACCAAAACCAACAGAAACCATTAAAGTGGCTTTTTCTGTCTGTGTTTTCAGTGTGTGTCATGGAACATCATGGAAAATGACATGAGTGATAGGAACCTGATGTGATTCAGATGATTTTCAAAGGGAAAATGGTACACATTCTCTGAAGATTTCTTCTGCTCTCCAGCAGCCCACAACATCTTTGAAAATAGCACATATTTTCACAAAGTCACAGGAAAGATGCCAGAAGTGGAGGGGTTAAAATCTAAAACTTCTGTAACTGTTAATAAAAAATATAACAAAAGAAATCAAACCCCATTAAAAGTTCCCCATCAGAATGGTGTCATTTCACAAAGAAAGTTTCTGGAAAAAAAAAAAAAAAAACTTTTTTAATTTGAAGTTTTGTCTGTTGGGCTGTTTTTGGCTGGGGTAGAATTATTTTTCTTCCCAGTGGCTGTTACAGGGCTGTGTTTTGGATTCGTGCTGAGCACAGGGGTGGTAACACAGAGGGTTTTTTGTTATTGCTCAGCAAGGCTTGCACAGAGCCAAGGCCTTTGCTGCTTCTCCTACTGCCAGGCTGGAGAGGGGCTGGGGCTGCTTGGGAGTTTAGGAGGAGACACAGCCAGGACAGGTGACCCCAAGTGACCAAAGGGATGCTCCAGACCATGTGGCATCATGTTCAGTGTATAAAGAAGAAGGAGACAGGGAGACATTTGGAGTGATGCTGTTTGTCTCCCCAAGTAACCATCATGTGTGATGGTGCCCTGCTCTCCTGGAGATGGCTGAACCCTGCCTGCCACGGGAAGCAGTGGATTAATTCCTTGGTTTGCTTTGCTTGTGTGCACAGTTTTAGCCTTCCCTATTAAGCTGCCTTTGTCTCAACTCATGGATTTTCTCACTTTTACCCTTCTGATTCTCTCCCCCATCCCACTGCTGAGGGAGTGAGAGACTGGCTTGGGGTTAAACCATGGCATCCGTTTTGATAAAATTTTGTTTAGAACAGATTTTTGCTTTTTAACACCTAAGACTGGAAATCTGAACTGTGTATTTCCAACACACCTTTGAGGGGGAGGATATTTTTGAAATGTGGTTTGGTTTATAGGTTTATGTTTTAATGAAGAACAACTTTCTGAACCTTCTTAAAACATGTTCCTAAAACTTTTGCTTTCATAGTATTTCTATACTTTTCAGATCAATCTTGAGAAAAAAAGGAAGAAGAAAGAGAGCAAAATCTACTTCTGTATGTATTCTAGTGCAGAAAGTGTGGCAATTGTTTTCCATATAATAATTTTCTTTTAGGTCACAAAGTGTCTTCTAATAAAAATATAAATGTGTATACATATACACATATGTGCATTCACTCTGTTGTAGCACATCATACTCCTGGTTGACATATCAGCTACAATTTCTGAGCCAAAAAAGCAGGATTTTTAACAACTTTTAAGGTTTTTGAACAGGACAATATGGTGTTTACTTACTGATTGTATTTTTATTCTACAGTTAGCAAAACTGAAGTCAAGCTAGTCAAGTCAACAGAAGGTGACATGAATGAAGAATTCAGTGGAAGAAAAGCCACCCTGGAACAGGTTAAAAAGTGCTAGTGGGAAATTACTTTGGAGGAAGAATTGTAGCCAAGAAACTCTTCAAAACAAGGCATGAACACTGACACCACTGAGTCATGTTCAGCATTTCCTGCCTTCTGTTTTTGACTTCTGTCTGGAAAAACTTGCCCACAGGTACTTCCAGGGTGATATCTTGTGGGAAGTTTGAGAACATCAGCTCTGTTCCTTCAGAGATGTGATAGTTATGGATGGTGCCAGCAAGTGTGTAGGATAGACTTGTGATTAAATAGGCAGCCACGTCCCAGTTATGGTGTTCTTGCCATCAGCACAGAGATGAGCTTTGGCAAAACAACCATCCCAGATCCCTCCCTTGATTTTAACCCCCCTCAAAGGCTCGTATTTTGTATTAATGGTACCCGTTACACTTGTGAAACAATAATGTTGCTAAACACAAACGAGATTTGCTCAATTCCACAATTTGCTTATCTAATGTTGCAGCTACTTTAAGTAATTTCTAAATGTTCACTCTTTTTTTTTTTTTTTTTTACCCTTTTCAGTTGAGATTTTGTCTTTTTTTC
>VWZP01005355.1:289429-317084 GCA_013396995.1 Dicaeum eximium | reverse complement strand
GAACTTCCCTTCCTGGAACTTCCCAGAACTTCCCTTCCCAGAACTTCCCTTTCCTATTTCTCTCTTCCCTTCCCCCTTTCCTCCTCCCTCTTTCATGTTCCCCCTTCCTCCTTCATCCTCCCTCTTCCCTTTTTCCCCTAACTCCCTTACTCCTTATCCTGAAGCAGTAGGATTTAAATCACAGTTAACTCAGTAATTACATCTTTGAATTCCTTTCAGAATCTTAGGTAAATACCATCTGCTCCTGATGATTTGTTACTTTTCATCAATATGTCTGAAATCTCCTCTGCTGACACTTCATTTTGAGACTGACATTCAAACACAGAGAAACAACCAAATTTCCCATCTTCACGGGGAACATGGATATGAAGAATTCATTTTTCTTTTCCGCTATGACATTATCTTCCTTGTATGATTCTTTTACATCTTGGTCATTTGTAAATCCCATAAACTCTCTGGCAAGTTTCTAGCTTTTGATGGATATGAAAAACTTTTTATTATTACTTCTTTTATTTTAGAAACTTCAGCAGCTTGTTTTTCACACTAATCTTTTCATCCCATTTTTATTAAGTTTTAACATTCGACTTGTCCGCAGTGAAGCCTTTTTGCTATTTTCATTGAGTGCACATGCCTTCCACTTTTGAAAGATATTGATTTATTTCTAAACTAAAGTGGAGGGGGTTACTCTGCTTTGAAGGATGACACAAATGAAAAAATATGGGGAAAACAGGAAAAGAAAAAGAAGGGCTGTTTACATCAAGGAATGACTTTCAGAGGATAAAAAAACCAAAAAGGAAATAGGAAATAAAGGAGATTAATCATGTAGTTAAATTTACACTATATCTAATGTCAGGTTAGGAAGCAAATTTTTTTTTGTTTGTTTTGTTTTGGTTTTTTTTTTGTTCCAGTATTTGCAGCAGCTGCTCCTTAGAGAAAGGACACTGTGCATGCTGTTCCCTCAGGCACAACACTATTTCCTGAAATATTCCTGATGGCAGCTTGAGCAGCCCACCTTTCCATGGCAGCAGTAAGGTGTGTCTTGATACTTTACAGCATTTGCACTCTATAGTCTGGTTGTGTTATTCTAATATTTTTTCAATAGCTCAGAGGTCCTAAAAGGGCATAGCCAGACCATCCAGTCATCAGAACTAAATTTGACAAGAATCTGTAGTCTGGAATTTAAAGCTGTCAGTTTCTAAGTCCATTTGGAAAGGACTCTGATTTTTTAGACCTTATATAGCCATTCCCTGTCAATTGAGAGGAAACAGGTCTGGAAGGAAAAATGAATAAATGATTAGAGGGTATCCCTAAAGACTGAATAGAAACCTGATAATTTTATATCTTGAACTCAATTCAGAGGTACAGCTTTCTAATATTGACAACTATTGTCTGTTTATTTAGCATTTGGGTGGTGGTTGGTTTGGGGCTTTTTTTTTTTTTTTTTGTCAAAGTCTTGTTTTCCACAGCAATATTTAACACAGTGTTGTAAAGCCTGTCAGTACATGCTAGCTTTATTTTAGAACTTATTTATGCAGCAAATCAAACTAGAAGTAAAAGCATAAACAACAGTTGCATATAAAAGTAGATCAAGGCTTTTTCTGACATAAGGTTCTAAAGGCAGGCACCAAAATGGCATCACTAAGTCCAGCACCATCTTTCTGAAGGGTTAAGCATCTGTGGCTCCTTGTTATATTGACCCAAACTGGGAATGCCAAGCAATTCCTCAGAAAATCTGTTTTCTTTCTGTTAGTTCTTACTAAGAGTTTGGGGTTCTGACTGTGCAACTTGTTTCTTGAAACATTAGGGAGAGATGCTAACACGACCATTTGGTATGCCAAAATACATATCCATTTTTACAGCAATTCTATTAAAATAATAATAAAAAAAAATCCTCTATCTACCTCTGCTAATGAATGTCATCGATTTGATGTCCCTACTTTACCAACCCCTGTAACTCCCCACAAGATATTTGCCTCATTTTTCTAATGGGAGTGTTGCACTACAAGGTGTTTAAATTGCTCCTGTAAACCTCGCTGAAAACCATGCATTCCTGCTTTTGCTGAACTATTTTCTGGACCTAGAATATAATGTTCTCCCTGTATAATTGGATGTGTGTCTGGGAATGTGAGTGGGAAATGGGAGACCTGCTTGAGCAGTGGAGGATGCACTGTCCTTGAAAGTACCTGTCCTTGATCACAATTATATCCTTTCCATAGGGGAAAAAGTTTGGGTTTGGAACTTTTGGGGCAGTGAATATGCTGCCAATACAACCTATTTCAATTGTAAACTGCTGGTGGTGAAAACAGACTATTATCCACACTTATACAAATCCTATCATAATGGATGCTTTGAGGCTTTTTAGTAATAAAAAGATAAATAATAAGATGAGGAAATTTCATTTTCTGGGGAAATAAAAGATATCTCACTTTTAATATTTTTGTAATGAATCAGAATAAAAAAATTAAAAATCAATGGAATGTAATATTCAAAAAACATTTATTTAGAATGAAATATTTATTTAATCACTTTTTGACTGAGCTTTTTTTTGTACTAAATGTGAAATGCACAGTTTCTTGTTGCTTACCTTTACATACTGAAATCTGACACTTCCAGGTAGCTGACACTGATTCTGCTCAATTCCGTGTAAATCTTCTAACAGGTTATGTTTCCATATTGCACCAAATGACATGCAGTTCCTGAAAAATTGTGTCACTTGAAGCCTCAATTCATTATGAACAGCATATCTCATCCACTCATAAGAGAGTATAGGATAATCAGAGTTATGCTTTCCAGGATGCTGTGAAGCACAAAAAAAGAGAATCTTTTAGCAAAATATAACCCAAATCAGCAGGACAAGTGTAAAATGTAACCTTCAGCTGCCTTGTACTCCATATTCCAGTGATCTCTATGTCAAAACTCCTGCTGAAGCCTTCAGATTCTATAATATATTTCTTATGGAAGCTCCTCAAAGAGGTGAGGCAAATTTCTACATATTTTCATAGAAAACGTGTCTTGTGTTCAATCACAAATAAATCATACGCAGAACCTAAAATTCTAAAGAATGTTCTGGCAGCTGATTAATCCTTGATCTTTATTTACACAGCTGTATTTAAATTAAGTGGTGACACAATATGAACAATCTGGATGTAGCAACAACTGATATTACTACCAGTAGGAAGATGAAAGCAGTTTCAAGTTTGGGAGACGGACTAGGAAAAAAATATTTTCCGTGTAAATCTCTCCAGTTTACTGCCACGTCTAAGTGAATTGCCCACATAGGTATGGGGCAGAACTGCTGCCCATTCCAGGACTCCTTATTCCCAGGTTTGTGCCTGAGAACACAACAACTCTTTCCCTTATTCCTGGCATTGACTGTTGCTCCTGTAATTGCCTTCACTGTTATGAGTCCTTTTTTTTTTCCCTTTCCCTATAAAAGAAATTACAGCTTGTCTCTGTAGAAGATAAAACCTGAGTAATTACTGTACCAAAGAAATGCAGCAGGTTTTGCAATAATGTGAAGGAGGGAAGATATGTGACTTGTGGGCAATTAAATACATTCGACACACAGGCCTATAGGAGAGCCACTTATTTTTAACTCCTTTTAGTTATTTTTCCTCTAAAAAAAAGGGCTTTAGCCCCCCAGCTTCTCTCTGAAGAAACTTTGAGACCAGCCATGACAGGACTCATGTTGTTAAGCCTGCTGGGTAGCTCCAGTACAAAACGTGATGACAGAGTCACCCACAGAGAGAGCTGTCTTATTTATCTCCATGCTGGCAAACTGATGCACTCCTAGCAGTAGTAGTTTTCCCTGTAATCATTTGTATTATTATTTATAACAAATTACATGTCAAGGGCACAATGGCAGATTGGTGTATCCCATTAATTTTTTGTATGAGGGGTGGAAGGAATAAAGGGCTATTACTGTTACTAGAAATACATTGACAATTTATTTTACCTGTGAACTGAGGAGTTCTTTGCATTAAAACTTTTATGAGACAGATAGAACAGGAAAGAGACAGACTCAGACAGACTTAAGAGATGAAGGAGAAAAAAAGGGAAGTGGGAGACAGGTTTGGAGAAGAATCAGATTTGGGTATGAGTTAAAATGGTACCTTTAATTACAGTATACATACTAAAACAAAGTTTTCTAATTTTTGAAGAAAAACCACTATTAACTGCATGTTTTCCAGAATATCTGCTGATGAATATTTCGTTCAAGACAGTCTACTGATGACAGTACTACTACTGCCATCTATTTTTTTATTTTTGATGCCATCTATTTTTTAAGAGGATGTTGTAACATTCTCGGCAAGGAGATGTTGTAGGTTGTTGGTTTCAAGCTTTATGAAAGAATTAGTGAGATTCATGGAAGGAATGTATCCTAAACATTCTAAACATCTCTAAAAAAGAGAAGGGGTGGCAGAGACAGTTCAGAACAAGGTTTAAGCATCACAGTGAGTTTAATAAGCAACTGAGTGCAAGAGAAGAAAAATGTGAAAACATTTGTGAAAGAAGTAGGGGGAGGAAGAATGAAAGCTTGAACTCCGTGGCCTGTGTTCACACAAGATGATTGTAATTGTCCTTTTTGGCCTTAAAAATCCATGAATCTATGAATGAATGAATGAATCTATGATTCTGGGACAAAAGCTGAGAGAGGGTTCAAAGATTGCAGGTCCAAAGTCAAACTCATCAGTGAAGACTTATGAAAAGACATGATTGATGACAAACCTTGTCCTTAGATTGTACGTGAGGCTACTGCTTTTTAAAAGTGACACTTGTCACTTTTCCATCTCAGCAGGAGGAGAAGAAAAACATATATATAATCTTTGTCAACATCAATTTTTCTTTCAGGTTTATTGCAATCATAAACTGTACTGCACAATGAAAAAATACAGTGTCACCTTGAGTCCATCAAACTTGACACTAAAAGGTTAAATGAATTTCTTAGCTTAGCTGGATCCAAAGAGGAAGAGTACCCACAGAATACACGCTGCACAGATTAACACTCTCCTTTCTTTTATTTTTTTTTATTGCAATAGCAGACAAAGTTTACAGACAAACAATGGACATTGCATTCAGCTCAGCAGCCCAAAGGTAATTGTATCAATAAGTTCCAAAGATCTGAAGGTTCTTTCAGCGGGTGATTTGCAGCGCTGAGCATTATGGCTCCGAAGAGATGCACAGATTGAAGCTGGTACATATGAGGTGGCAAGCTGGTCAGCTATATTATTTGCACCAAATTGGGTGGAGTTGTCCTCACTGAGCCTTCTTTTAACCTGCTAAACTAAGCATTTCCTTTTCCCTCTTCATTTTCAAACCCAGTCTTATTGCATCTCTTTCTCTCTTTCTCCTTTATCACTCCCTTGGCTGTGCTGCTACACTTGACTGTTCTTTTAAAATTCTGCAACTGCACAGATTTAAGACAAGAACAGTGAGACAAGAATGGGCTGTTTATGTCTATATTGGAACTGGTGAAAAACTTTACAAATTTTTGTTTGTTTTTCTTTAAAAAGTTAAGAAAAAAAAAAAACACAAAAAAAAACCTATAACTTTTTATCACTGATAAAACAGAGTGTTCAGTTGCTTGTTTAAAATATTTTAGAGAGAATAGAGAGAAAACACTAATAGAACCTTGTAAGTATGTAGTTGGTAAGTTTTCATTCATTTAACCTTGTACTGCATGGAAAGAAAAATGGGGGGAAAAAAAAACCCCCTCTGCAATTAGGATGTTGGTTCCCATGGCATTTGTGAGATCCACTCTGAGCTCTGCACTAGGATCTATATGCACCTCCATTCACCTTTTGAAAGGTCAGGCATGCTATGAAAACTAAACACCTAAAGTGCATATGCCACTCCACTCCTGCAAACGACTGCTTATGAATCTGAAAGGTGGATGGAACAGTGGGTTTGCAGGATTTGCATGTTCTCTCAGAGCTGGGCCACATGTGAAGAAGAAGTCAAAAGCAAAAAATTACCTCTGCTTCTACCTCTGTATACAAATAATAGTGCACATGAAAATTAAGCACTGAAAACATAACAAATTCCCTGCCTTTACCAGGCCCTAATAGATTTTTTTTTTGCAATAGTGTCTCTTTTACTTTGTTCTACAGTAAAGGCACAGCTGATTAACTGATGTTAAAGAAAGAGTAAAAATTTATACCAGACAAACTCTTAAGTAAGTAATCCAGAGGATAAGAGATGTTAAAAAACACAGCCCTAAAATTAAGTTCTGTGACAAAACTAGCTAGATGTTAATGCTCATCTCAAACTTTGTACTTCAGAATTTAAAAAAACAAAAAAAAAAAAAACCAAAAAAACAAACCAAAAAAACAAACACAAAACACCAACCCAGCAGGAAAATCAAGAAACAGCCACTGACTGAGACGCCAGTGCTTGTTGTCATTTCTATTCAAAAGAGGTTTTAAAACTGAGTTTGCATTTTTGGCATTAAAATATTGAATTTTGTCTTTTTTTTTAGTTTAAATGTTATGTATATTAAAAAACAACATTCTTCTATCCTGCCTAGAGTGGGAAATCTTTGGCACCTGTGAAAAACCTAGGAGCAGCTTCATCCAGGTATTCCTCTTCCAGAAGTCTGAATTCTCACCAAGTGCCTTACCTTAGTCATCCTCTTCCTCCTGGGCCTTTAGGTCAGTAGAGAATACTGTCTTAAAGAAAACACTTTGAATAGATTCTGCTTAATTGGAATAATTCCTATCACAAGGCAAGGATTTGCAATTTTTCTTACGGTTGCTTAGTTTTTCTCAAGTATCTGGATTTTGCAAATGGCCCTGCTGTTTCAACTCTTGAAAACAACCCTTTAATTCATTTTCCTGGGAGCCCTTTCTGGGATCTGTGAAAGATGGGGAGCCTGGAGGACTGGTGGCCCAGGATGTGCTCATCAGAGCAGGCAGTGCTCATCAAAGCACTGCAGGAAGCTGTCCCACAGCTCTCTGGGTGGGTGGCTTTGGCTGGCAGCAGCAGGGGAGGGGTGTGACCGCGCCAAGGATGCGCATTTGTGGTGATGACGAGAGGTCGTGAAGTTCTGGGCGCGACCGAAGCGTGATTTCACTCCTTTGGCTATTTGCAATGTTGATTTTTTGTGGTGCTGGTTCTCTGTGCTGAGCAACACGAAAAAGCTTAAGCTACAGAGGTTTATTTAGCAAGATGGCGAGACTGAAAGTGAACAAGGAGCTTCACGATTTTGACATATAATTCTTCAGATATGATCAAAGAACTCGATTTACTGGAAGTTCTACTAAGTGTCAGGGAAAACAATTTAAAGAATTGGAGCTGTCGACAGGATGACACTTTCATTTTGAGGTAACTTTCAAGGTTTTGAAACTTGTTCTTTTTCCACTTAGGAAAAAGTGTTGGAACATATATTTTCCTAATGAACGAGTTGGAGTTTGGTTTCATGTCAAAAGGAAATTAAGTACCCATCACTCTCTTTCAAGGGAAAAAAAAAGAAAACTGTTTAATTGAAAAATAAAACTTATTATTAACAAAAGTTTATTGCAACCAATGAGCTTTTATGTAATTCTCCCGTTTTAACAAAATAGCACAGTAGGGTACAATTTAACTCAATTTAACTTAAATATGTATATTCTGACCAGCAACACTTAACAGCTCTGCTCTTAAAAATACTAAAAATATCTTCATTTGTTTTAGGAAGAGCATTACAGGGAATGATTAGACCACCATCTGAGGGAAGAAGTTATACAGCTGAAGTGAATGCAATGTTTTAACATCTCAGATTAGTTGGCATCCCTTGGGGAGACTCTGTTCTGCAAATACAGAGTCACAATTCTTGTCACAAGTGTGTGCTGAAGCTTGTAATAGGTTTCTTCTGAACCTTTCACACTTCTGCTTTCCACAGAAGGTTCATTTACCTTTTCAAAGCAGAACAGAGCTGTTTTTAGATTGTCTTGATTCCAATAGATGCTGAAGTCCCTTGAGCCTAAATTGGGATGCCTTCGTCTAAGCAAATTTTTATCTGACTGGTTAGGAGAGAAAGGGAGAAAATGGCAACAACTCTAAAAAAGCTTCATGCCCTGTGTTTTGTAGTTCAATGACTGTTCCTTTCAGGAATTTTTGCACCACTTGTCTTTCTTGTGTCCATTTCCTTATTTAAAATTTTGAGCACTCTAAGTGATTAACTGAAATCCAGGCACTTTCTTAGTTTGGCAGTTAGTAACTTTGTTCACCTAATTAGTGAGTAATTGGGTACAATATTACTATTTAATTATTTTATTCACACAAGTGTGCAAGGTTTACTATAACCACTCCAACTGCCCCTCTGTCACTGTCTCCCCAAAAGAACAACCACATCTGTCATGGCTTACTTCCCCAGTTTCTAAGGTTACAGCTGCAGTCCTGGCCTGCCCTACAACATCTCACACATGTCTGAGTTTCTCCTAAGTCTGCATCTGGTCCCCACATCCTCCAATTCCATTCAGCACTGCCTCATTCAAATGCTGAGGTGCCAGTGTGGCCTGGTTTACAGTTCCATGTGAATGGGGGAGCACCCATTTAGTTGACCACAATCTTTCTTGCCTCAGCCAAGACATGTGGAGTCCATTTGTTGTCAAACTGAAACTTAAAAGGGCTGCTGACATGTTGGAAAAAAATTCTAGAATACTGCAATGCAGTGCAATTCAAGGTAATGATTTGAAATATCACATTTTAGGGCTGTAAGGCCCTATGTGTTTTATGACTGCTTCCAGTCAAACTTGAATTTAGGACTGGGTGGCAATGTGAGATTCCTGGGAATGTGAGATAGTTTATAACCGTGGGAGCTGTGGAGAAAACAGCAACAAGAACATGCAAAGGTGAGGGTGAATGTATGTAAACATTTTAGGAATGTGTGACCTGTTTAGCCCTGTTCAGTAAGGTTACAACCTCCTTGCCATGGGCAGGGACTCCTTCCACTATCCCAGGTTGCTCCAAGCCCCACCAAACTTGGTTTTGAACATTCCCATGGATGGGGCAGCCAGTGCTTCTCTGGGCAACGTGTGCCAGCTCTTCACCACCCTCACAGGGAAGAATTCCTTCTGGGCCTCCAAAACATGCTGGCAGCATGAGTGGCTGCATTTTAAAATCTGTGGGGGAAGGGAGATCAAGTCATACCTAATTTATTGAGCCTCTATTGCATAATGAATGAGCTGCCAGGAACATGAGCTGCACCAAAGTCAGATTTTGTGGTGAAGCTGTGACAGAGCTGCTGTTTCATCTGCAGGGCTCAGTCCCACAGCAGGGTCGGGAGGGGCCTGGGAGCCCCGGGGAGAGGAGGAATTCTGAGCCACAGGAGATGCTGGGAGCCCTGGGACCAGGGAATGTCAGCTGAGTTGGAGCCGTCTGCCTCCCTGGTGCAGGAACAGGAACCTGCAACACTGGTTTAGTGAATAACACTAAACCACCAAACTATGGGGTGCTGCAGCCTGGGCTTTGTTCTGCTGAAGCTGTGGCACTTTGTATGAATAATTAAACACTCGTTGGGCTGGGGAGAGACAGAGAAGTGATTCTGCACCTCACCAGCTAATTGCAAGAGGCAGGAAGTAAAATCTTGTGGTTTCTGTTTGAAAACTGTTACGGAAATAAATTCTCCAGTTGGTTTGTTGAGAAAGTTGTTGCACTCCCTGAAGTTTTAATATCTTTTCTTGGCGTGGGGTTTTTAGTTTTTTTTGTTTGTTTTGGTTTGGGTTTTTTGTTTTTTTTTTTTGGCTGCTAAATTCTTTCAATGCTTTTCTTTTACTCCTCTGCTGAAATCCAGAATTAAAACAAAATTCTAAATTATGTANAAATTATTGAAAAAAAAAAAAAAACCCCACAAAAAACCAAAACCAAACAGAAACAAACCACAACTCAAGATTTTTTTTTTTTTACCCAGGCAGATTTACAGTTTGAGAGAGGTAAACTTAAAATTTCTATGCATGAACAGTTTGCATAGGGATATCTTTACTTTTTTTTTTTTCCTGAGAAATATTTGGAAATGGAAATCAAAGAAAAATATGCAAGAGTACACCCGCACAAAAAAAAAAAAAAAAAAAAAGGAAAAAAACCAAACCCAAAGCCAAAAAAACCAAGTCAAAACACCAGTAAACAAACAACAGAAACTTCCATTTGAAAAGCATTGCACAGGCAAGTACAAATTAGAACTAATATATAGTCATATATTCGCAGAGATTTTTATAGTTTTATATTTTGCATTTTGCCACTACCTTGAATCCTCTGAAGTAACTTGAGTCAATATACGTCTCAACTCAGGCAAGCTGCAAAGCTCACACTTAAGACTCTCCTTCAGCAGTTATATCTGTTTTAACTTAGAGGATTTTCTTAATCAGATGGAGTTAAAATTATTGAAATACACAAATAGATTTTGACACTTTTTAAAGTGAATATAGAAAAACAGGATGAAAAATTTTGTTGCTACCAGGATCTGACCTTTCCTGGATTTTGATGCAAACTGAATTAGCAATCTTGATGGCATTCTCCACAAGATAATCTTGTTTAGAGTCCTCCTGTTTCACATTATCTCTGTTTTTCTTAGAGCCAGAATTTATTGCAATAGATTAGACCAATGTAAAATCTGATGTGCATCTTATTGGCAGGAGCAGTGTGCAAGAGTCACTATCCATAAACTTCTGTAGAGTTGCCAGCCCTCAATGCTTCAGACAGAGGCAGCACGATAGAGAACTTTACTCCAAAAGTGTGCAGTATTTCACTATTATAACTCCATCATGGTCAATTAGCCAGACATGTTCCTGACTTTTATCTTCAAAAATGATGCTTCTTGATTATTTATGTTTCCAAAAGCTATTATTGAGTAATTCAGTGTAGTGAAGGACTTCAATATGCTCTACCATTGTGACTGTAAATCCAGGTGTTAATACTCCCAGGTGGCTCATCATCTCACTGCAGATACCTAATAAAGTTGCCATTAGCTGGCAGTATACACTGAAAAAAAAGCTATACAGCCAGCTGATCTTCTCATTAAAGAAAGGGCTACTAAGGAATGCCAGGAAATTATCTGAGTTGTCCGAGTCTTTAAAGAGAGAAAGGGAAAAACTAAAGAATGCTTATTTTTACAGATTGCTTCAAGGATCACAGCTGGAAGCCATAACAACAACTGGAGGACAGAGACCCAATGGTTTGTAGAATGAGAGCAGGCCACAGCTACTGTAGTCAGCCTGGGGTGGAAGCCAGGTATTAGTTTTCCAATCTTGCTTCTGAGAGTAACTTTAAAAAACATCTGATTCTGATAAATTCAATGTAATTTGACTTATCTCATCTTCTGAAAAGATATAGACCTGAAAGACTCACCATCTTTGACTGAGAGAGGAAATTTGGATAAAATGGATAAAATATTAGTGAGGAAATTGTTGATGACTTTTTTGCTTTCTAGTTAAAGAAAAATATGTTAGATTTAATATCGTTACAGTGATAACATCTTAGGATGTAATAATCTTGTTCATATCAGGTGCAGAATACATCTGGTTCTACTGAGGAAAAAATATCCACAAAAGGTTTTCTCCACTGGAACATGCTCCCATGCAGAGACTTTTTCTGGAGAGAAATCTAAAGTTTTAGGATTTTCATTCTTTTTCAAAGCCGTCAAAACATAAATTGTCCCAACATTGTGTTGTGCTGGCTTTTAAGAACAGTGACCTCCAGGGAAACTCGAGATGCTTCCAAATTCCTGGGTTAGAATATCTGTCCTGTGTACCCCATGGAAGAGCTCTAGATATTCAGATTTTTTTTTTTTTTTGCCAAAACATAATATTTTCCCAGCAAAAACAACTTGATCATGAAACTCAGGTGGCAAGCAGGGTGCACACTGAACAGGTAAAAATCTGGATGAATACTGAGTTGCAAGTCAAAAGCTACTGGTGAATGTGTCTTTTAGAGAGTTACTTTCTAATTTCTCCCAGCTTTATTCAAGCTCTCAAGGGCTGTGTGAGCCACGAGACTGTCAGCATACACACCACATAATCACATTTCTGGGTTTGTTTGCTGATGGGTTTTTTTTTTCCCCCTCTTTGTTTTTTTTCTGTACTCTTTTCCATTACCTGCCATGAGCAGGTGTGCAAGGTCAAGCCCTCAGAAGTGACAAAATGATGGAATTACAGTTATTATGCCATCCAAGTGCACAGTCAGTTGCTGTCCTGTGTATGAAGATAGACTCCTGAACACACTGATTTAACTGAAAACTCTTGTTTTCAGTGTTCACAGTCTCCTTCACTGCACAAAAGGGATGGTGCTCTGGGGGCTGTGTCTTAGCAGTGGGGATGTCCATGAACACACACCCTCCAATAAAAACCCAGAAAAATTCTTCATCTTCTAGGGTCAAGGCATGTGAAACCTGGCACAGTGAAATGCCTCGTTTGTGTGGTTTTTATAAGGATCAGTAGAAGTAAGGGGACAATTGCAGAGCTCATGCATCCAAAATTTTTCTCTCCCTGTCGTTGCCAAAGCAGCACAAAGCCAGCAAGCAGATAATCCTCAGTGATCAAATGCAGTGAACTGAAATATTAGTAACAAAGATTTTAATATGCCTCTACCTGCCTGTAGCTTTTGACAGAGCAGTCAACAAAAACAACAGAAATAACTGGAGGTTTTGGAGTATTCTTCTCTAAAACATTGGAAGTCAAGACTGAAATAAAAATGTAAAGGAGTAAGCATCTGAGGCAAACTTTTCCCTGTATTAAAAACTCCTGGGCTCCAAACCTGTTTATTCCAGATGCACAGCTGGTAGCCATTGCAACAACTGTAATTCTGTAATATTCTCCCATGTAGGCTGTTGCAGCTTGTCTGTTTTGCATCCCCTGTTGTGTCTTAGCCTCTTTTTACTGTTTTGCTGTTTATCCTAAGGAAAAGTAAACAGAGAAAATACATTATTTTCTGGATATTTTCACAGGTTGCAGTAACAGATATCCACTGTAGACACAGACATTTGGGGCTGTAAAGATAGCTAATGTAATATATTAAGATTAATTTTTATCATGCCATACATTTTGGTTTTGTTAATGAGCCCTCCATAATTTTTTAAGATTAATTTATAAATATTAATTAAAAAACTCATGCTTGAATATTACATACATATAAATAAAGAGTTACATAAATATAGAGTAGGTGTTTTGAAGGAAAGACAGACCTCAGTAAGAAACACAGACTGGAAAGGTTGTGTTTATATCTCTGTGCTTAACAGAAAAACAAGAAGAAACAAATTGTGATTTCCTTGGCAAAACCATTGATGGTCATACTCCAGCCAACAACCATAAAATCAAAGAGCCCCCAAAAAATTATGATGTAAAAGTATACATAAACATCAAATCTGAAGAATTCTTCATTTAAAAAAAATTCTTATAGGTCATTTGGTTTTTCAAAATGGCAAACTAATGATTTGAAGCCTTTTGGCATATACACATATTGGAGCTGATCAGGACAAAAAAAAAAAAAAAAAATCCCTGTCTCAATGATTTGATGTTCAAATCTTTGTCCTTTACTTTCATTCCAAACTGGGACAGAGCTGAAATCACTGAAAACTTAGGAAAAAAAATGGTTTGGGGTTCTTTTGGGTTTTTGTTTTTAGAAACCAATTTAGAGTAGCACCCCCAGAAAAAAATTTCTATATTTGTATAAGAAGCAAATCCAGCAAGTAAAACCCTTTTAGACGTTTCAGCCTGTCCAAATGTGTTGTGCAAAATTGCAGTTTATTTTGAAATAACTGTCCATTTTATATGCAATTTGAAATCAAGTTAACACTTTCAAATGAAACATTTTACTGTGGCTCTCAACATGTGGTGCTTGTTCAGTTTGTATTGCCATTTGGGAAAAACAAAAAGGAAATTGTCAAAACCATGACACATTTGACTAAAATATATTTTCTAGTTGCAAATTATTTCTTCTGAAAGGAGATAATTCCTGCTTGTTATCTGTTACTGCAACCTGCGTAAATATCCAGAAAATAATGTATTTTCTCTGTTTACTTTTCCTTAGGATAAACAGCAAAACAGTAAAAAGAGGCACTACCACTTTGAGGAAAGAAACTTTACAAGTAGAATACAAAGAAGTCTGGGCCAACAGAAGCTGCAGAAGCTTTATCATGTGATAAGTGCAAAATCTTGGTGGGTGTGACAGAAACAGGAGCAGAGCAGGCAGGGGTCTGCCTTGCTTAGGTGCATCTCTGCATCAGGGACCTGTGAGTCCTGAGGGAGATTAAATTTATCCTAAATCTGCAGAATGCTCTTCTAACTGTACAGACAAGCAGTTTCCTGAGGTTCATGAGCAACAACACAACCAGCAAATGAAGGGATGTGATTATCCTACTCTGGCCAGCCCTTGTTTGGATGCATCTGGAACACTGTGTTCAGTTTCAATTTGCTACATGATGTAATTTTTGCTTTGGAAAAGTAGAATCTGGAGTAGGACCACCAAGCAGGGGGCTTAAAGGATCGCAGGACCTGATTTATGGAGGGAAGTGGAAAACTTTTTTCCTGTGAGAGCAGTAAAATGCTGGAATAGGTTTCACAAAGAAGTGGTGTAATTGACCTCATTGGAAATTCAGTTTGACAGGACCTTTGATCAAAGGCCCTTACTTTAAGAGAAGTTGGAATAGATCTCTAGAGATTCAGCCTGGATTTTTCCATTATTCTATAATTCTAAATGTAATTATCTATTTTCTTAGTCATTTGGGGAGAGAGTGGTTTCCATTGCATTTATGATTACTTCAGCATTAGGTGGTCAAGTCTTAATTTTTTTTCAGTTTTACTTTGAGATGTTTAGCTTTCATTTCAGTGTATTTTCTCTTGAATTCCAACATAGCTTTTCCTGGTTTAACACACTCTGAATCTATTTTAAGCTGTCTTATCTTTTGTGGCCTTTGATCACTTACTGTCTCATGCTTTCTGTAAAAATTTGTGTAGAAAGTGGACATCACACTTGCACCTGAAGACTTGGATATCATATACCTGATCCCTTGAGCTGAGATTCACCCCCTTGGTTTATATTGGTCTTGGTTTGTGGCTTAGGTACACAGGAATTCACATACACATGAATAACTGAGATTTCCTGAGATTTTAAGGTATATTTCTTGAGACACATATGAAGGGAAAACCATATTAATGTAAGGTAGTCACAACACTGGAAAGACACCCATTGCTCTGTACATGGATCTGTGAGAGTCAAAAAGTGCCTATGAACTCTGGTGGCATTCTGGAGGGAATTTCTTAGAAGCTTTTTTGCCATCCACTCTTGGTATGTTGCTTTTATTTCATAAGACCATAATGGTCACAGTAGCAGGTTCAGGAACATCAAAGTGCCTTAATCAACATTCAAAATCCACTCAGCTATTCAGAAAACAATGAAAAGTGGTCTCTGTCAGAAAGAGCACATCATTATAGATCCTTACACTATGCACAGTGGAGTCAGTGGAAAGACTGGAGTGCTTTGAGCCTGTTGGCAAAGCCAGCAAGAGTCCTGCAAAAGGGGAAAGAAGGAATGGTAGGAGGCATTCACAAAATTATTCTGTTGGGTAGAATAAGGAATTATTTGACTGCCTGCTCACACAAAACAGAGTAAGTCTCCTGGTCTCTCCCGTAGTACCCAAGATTTTTAGAAGCAAATATGGCAGCAGAATATGCTTTTGTTTATTCAGTGGGCTGATGAAGTCAAAAGGATTGTATTAATACATATTACTTCTGGATATAATTCTGAAAAATGTATATTTTTCTCTGAATTGAAGGCATGATTATCTACACAGTGCATTGGCAGGCTTAGTATCCAGAGAGCCCACACTGGAGTGATGTGACACTGCTAAGAAAAAATCAGTCTTGGTCTTCATATCCTGGACAAATATATAGATATAGAAAATTTTCCTGTAATTATTGCTAAGTACCATTTTTTGGCATGATTTTTTTGTCAATTTGATTACATTAAAGCACCATGGTTTATGTTGCTTAAACATTTTCAAACTCTCGTATAGGAAAAGAAGATAAATATTTCCAGATATGAAATGTAAGAAAAAGTTATATTATTCTACATCATGCTTTTATATCTTACTCATTAATTTACTTCAGATTCAAAGAACTAAAACAAAAAAAGGCAAAATATAATAGAAATAGAAAATATTAATTTATTTTATAGAAAATGGATATTCATATTCCAGCCTTTAAAAACAAAAAGTCTGAATCCCCTTATCCCTTAACTTGTTCTCACAGTGTGATCCATTACCCCTTATGGACAGTGAACTATATGTACCAGTGTATTTATTAACCAGTGTATTTTAATAGATCACCAGTCTATATTTCTTTACTGCATCCTTGGTAACATATTCAGAACATTATATAAAGCTCATTATTCACTGAAATAACACATGCAATAGCACAAGTTGGTTAGCTGTGATATTTTATTAGAGTGAGCATTTCGGGATTTTATTCTCAGTCCCTCATCAACATAAAACATGGTAAAGAGTTCATAAATCTAATTAAGAACATTAGAATAAGGAAAAATCACTGAATATTTAGTTAAGATATGCAAGCCTCATGTACAAGCAAGCCATTAGAGGCAGTCATAAATGCCAATTGAAAAGCACTCAATAACAGCTAGTTGGTGGGAGTACAACAAGACAGATGTAGATGGAATGGAAGTCTGAAAAGGTAGAAGTGTTTTGTTTATATGGTTGTCTTTATTTTTTTATTTCCCCTTCTCTTTTCCCTTGAAGGAATTTTACTGGTATGCTGTTCTGGTTTGGGCTGTCATTCACTTAGGAAAATAATCCTGTTGTAAATGTTATATCCAGGAAAACATCAATTTAATCTGGGCCAGGGCATGCCCATGAAAATAGATAATAATAGTACCTTTTTTCCTTTTCCTTTTTTTCCTTTTCCTTTTCCTTTTTTTCCTTTTCCTTTTCCTTTTCCTTTTCCTTTTCCTTTTCCTTTTCCTTTTCCTTTTCCTTTTCCTTTTCCTTTTCCTTTTCCTTTTCCTTTTTCCCTTTTCCTTTTCCTTTTTCCCCTTTTCCTTTTTTCCTTTTCTTTTTCCTTTTTCTACTTTAAAGATTTTTGAAAGGTGTTCAAGCTGTAAAAGGTGCTTTTAAAAAAATGAATATCACTTAGAGTCCTTCAAGTTTCTTTGTTTCTTAGAAGCCACTTCAACACAAATTCAGCAATCAGAATCCTGCATGTGTGATAAAACCTCTAAAAGGCAAAAGTTTAGTTCAGGTAGGTCTGTGGATAGCTTTACTTAAGTGAGGTGGGAAGAAAGACTGGAAAGCACAAGTTACTTACAAAGCAGAGTGCTTTCCTGAAAACAAGAGAAAAAGAAGACAAAATCCACCCCAAATTAATTAGCAATCTATTGATTGATTAGGGAACTTGCCTTTAGATTCATTTGGTAAAGGTCTGAATCCTCACTCTGTCTTGCCTTCTCTATAAATTTCTCAAATCAGATTCATGCTCAAGTCTTAATGGCAAAAATAAAGAGTCAAGAAGCAAAAGAGGAAGACAGATTATTTGTATGAATCAGTGGTGATGATGCCTTGAGAGGCTACCTAGAAGAGAGGCTAGACAGTGTTAAAGAATAAAGTAGGAATTTATTAAAAGTCATTCAAAGGATACACCTTGGGCAGCACAAGAGCCCAGCTGTGTCTCATCCTCGATGGACTCTAAATCACAAGTTTTCACACTTTTATAAATTTTGGGCCATTTACATATTGGGGTTAATTGTCCAATTACAGCTTTGGGTTATGAAGTCCCATCCTCCCAGTTTGCTCTCCTCAATTCGCTGTTGTTTATAATTTTTAGGCCCCAAGCTGCAATTTGTCCTTGGTTCTTGGGCTGGAAAAGGATTATTTTGTCTGACTACACTGTAAAGAGAACTTGCTAACACTTTTTATGAAGTTCAGAGTTATATACTAATGCAGTACAGAATCTGGGAAATATGGGAGCTAAACTGAAGGCATCAGTGAGGGCAATCAACTGAATGGTAAGAGATTAAAGTCTGTTGTTTCTAGAATTTTGTTTCAGTCATTGTTTCTCATACAGCATGTCAAAACCCTCCTTTGACCTACTCTGGTGTAAAGACACAGATGTAATAGAGACAAAGAAGCTCCTTGGTTGAGAAGGAGCAGTTTTTCAGGGAAGGGAGCATTTTTCAGCTTGTTGAGCAATGAAGAGAGTGGTTGTGAGGACCTTGCTCAGGACCATCAGGGGAAATCTAATTATCACAGGAATACAGGTAGCTCTTGAGCCACCTGAGCAGTAATTCTGAGTATATTTGCAGGAAATAGCTGATGAGTCACATAACGAGCTGGCAAATAACAAATTCTAGCTAGTCCACTCCTCCATATGAAGATGTAGGGCCATGTAGATTCAGATTTTTCAGTTTTCCTTATTTGCTTCATGTTGTTTGCAAGGCAGTTTCAAAGGAGTGTGGTTAGGCACACTTCAGTGGAGGCTTTGATGGCAAGACAGATATGGAGTCCCTTAACCTAAGGATAAGGTTTTCCTAAACCTGAGACATGGAACAGAATCTGTTAGTAAACACATCTGATTCCAGATGAATAGTTCACATTCAGAACACCCATTATCAACCTTCTGCAACATAATACTAAATAAATGTAGTTGTAGTGCAGTCCTGGTTGTGCTAAGATTCTTTCTTATTCAAGGTCTCAGCTGTCTCATTGAATGTGTATATCAAGCCTGGTACCCATGAGCTAATACAGTGCAGAACAGGAAATCAGTTTTAAGAGAGATTTACTTTTACTGCTTTGCAACCAGTGTGTGTTTATGTGTGGTGGTGGTTTATTTTATATGGATTTGGAGTTTGGGGTTTTGGGCACTTACTTTTGATAGCTCATAATTCTTAAAAAAACAAGACTGAAGTATCTTCTGCAACTAACCCAATCACAAATGCAATAATTCCATTATATATATATATATGTACGTATATGTGTGTGTGTGTGTGTGTGTGTGTATGTATATGTGTATGTATATGTATATGTATATGTATGTATGTATAGATATTTAATTATTACTGCACATTATATACCAATTAAAATTACCCCTCATACTTCTTCAGTCCAAGTCATCTCAGGCTCCTCTGCCTTCTATACTCTTATTGAGTTGAAAAATAACAAACAAGTGTAAATGACATTTACAGCTCTTAATTGGTGCTAATTAGCAGTTCTTATTATTCAGCAGGACAAGCAGTGGCCTTTTATTGAGAATTCAGTGATGCACATCTGCTTTGAACTCATCAGACTTAAAGACAAGTAATAAAACAGCTGAGTGAATGACTTAGGGCCATAGCCATCATTAAAGAATGCTTGCAGAAGATTTATTTATTTTAGCTTAAAAAAGATGACTTTTGGGACCATGAGCATAGAAGGGTTAATGCTTTTTAATTAGGAGTAGACCTTGAAATAATGTTAATATATTGAATCGTTAATAATAACCTAAATTTTTATTGTATTTTATTGCCAGTGGTAATTGGTGTAAACTAGACCCTGAGGCAAATCAGGGGGGATTAGATTTGTAACCACATGTAAGTGCTAAGGGGTTGTTGATAGCAGTAGGATGTAAGACTAAAGAGCTGTTTGATTCTTTGAGTAAGTACTACAGAGCACTAAAATTTATGTTTGAGATACCCCAAGCCCAAAATTTCAGCCTTCAGAAGACTTCATTTAGAGGTGCACCCTGCAGTAGCAAGATGTTGTGTACCCAGCCAGGGGTTGAGTGACTTGGTTAGTGACTCCCATGTAGCTCCAGTGGAATTCACAGAGTGGGGAAGGTTCAGTATCTTTTTTTTTCTGTTCTTCTTTTTTTTTTTTTTCTTTTTATGGAGGAGTCACGTTTTCTCCAGTCCTTGAGAGGTACAGCTGTGGGGAAACTGACACCATCCAGCTTTGGAAGCTTCCTTAGGCTTCTCCAGGTAACTTGTTAGAACTACTGTGGACAGATTTAGGGGAACTAGTACAATCTTGGTCAACTGAGGAGTCATTCATAATCATTCATGTGCTCAGATTTGTGAATTCAAAATTAGATTAGCTGTCCTGTAAAGGCAGTTGAGAGACTTTTTCATCTCATGCTAAGCAAAAAAAGATAGGTCTGATAAAATGTACTCCTGAATTGCTTTTAAGTGTAAAAGAATAGGTGTCCTTCTCAGATTTGATCATTCTGTAATGTCTATAATTAGATTCTTTTTTAACAGAAAGCTCAAGAATTAGCTGCAGTTATAATAGAGATTTCTCTCAAACCAGATCAAAACATCTTTCCCACAGCCTGGAAATCTGTGTCTCATTTCACATGTGCATTTCCTACTGTAGCTTCTCAGCTTTATGCATTGTTTTCTCAGTATTTGATTTTTTTATGCTTTAGATACATTACCTAAACACCTAATTCTGCATGTTATTAAGTGACAACCTCTAAAACTTTTATGGAGTTAATCCATACCCTGGTAGTGGGGTTCAGATAAATAAGGTATGGAGAAAAATGCTCAAAAGATACATTCCTTTAAAAACAAGAGAAGGGAGTGAAATTTTGTTCAATCTGCATAACACAATGGGCCAGTGTAGCTATAACCAGATATGAATAAAAATGAACTGACAAAGACCCCCCCTCCCAAAACCCCTGCTAGAAATCTTAAGAAAAGTTGTCTCATCTCTTTGGAGCTATAGAATGTAGCAGATAAATTACTGCCTAATCGTTCTTTACTGTGTTAACTGTCAGGGTGCTAACTATTGTTCCATAAGAAAAATCCATGTTGAGAATCCGGCTCAAAAAAAATCTCTGAGAGTTCTTTAACGAAAAGGAAACATTTGTTAAGCAGAAATGCTTTGTAACTCACATATTACTTGCCAAGAAAAACCCTGCTCTGGTGCAGCTAATTTGTAGTGATGTCAGGCTGGGATTTTCAAAGGTGCCTAAAGAAGTTAAATGACTGTCTCCTATTGACTTTGCAGCTACAATCCTGATCAGACCTTTTATACTGCTTTCACTTTAATGAAGGGAAGAAGTGAAGGAAAGGGCTGGCTAATAGGGGGAGTAGGAGATTTACTTGTCTTGGAGCTCCAAACAAAGATTTTGCTCAATGGATCAGCAGATGTATTATTATTAATAGCGATAATAACGGTACCTACTTATTCACTCTGTAGGAGTACACTCAAAATATCTCACAGAAAATCATGGTTTTCTTTATTTTGTAGGTGACAAAATGCAATATGGGTCAACAAAGCTCAGATGCTGCTCTACAGTTGCCCCCCTGTGCACATACCAGCAGCACTTAGAATGCAAAATTGCAGCACCAGAACTTAGCTGTAGGTAACTTGTTCAGGCATTGATGTCCTTGGCCAAGGTTACTCAAAAATCTACGACACATTCATAATGAAATGATGGATTTGACTGGGTCCAAAACCGGAATCCAACTAGCTTTTTTCTTGGGGAGCCTGATGATAAAACAAGACCATCCTTGCACTTGGCACCAGGCTACCACATGGCTCATACTCAGTTAAGCACCATATTGATCTATTTTTAACCTTATAAATAAGAGGTGTTAGAATTCACAGTTATTCTTTGAAGGATGATGAATTTATGACAAAACTATATGAAAAAATAAAAGAAAAAATTGAGTTTTATGTTGTTTCAGACTTTAACTTGAGCCCATCAGAAAATAAAAAAAAATGTTCTTGTGGTCATTTTATGGAAAAAAAATCCATTTCTGAATAAGTATGAAATATATATATATAGAGAGAAAAAAAGATCAAAGATACTATTTCTAAGTTATTTGGCTGAAAATGGGTCCTGTTTTGAAGTCAAAGTTTGAGACCATGACAAAACCAACATTTGTCGATCTTTTTGAAACCAAAATCCTTTTCTCTGGAGACTTGAATGAGCACAGATTTACTCTGGAGAATCTCTTTTTTGTAAGATTATTATTATTCCTCTATTACTACAGATTTTAATGAAAGAATCTAGCAAAATTTTGTAGGGTTTTTTTTGTTTGTTTGTTTGGTTGGTTGGTTTTTAACTTATCTCTCCAGCATTAGATCAGCAACAAGTACAAGTTACAAGTCTACTTGTCCCAGAGAGTAGTTGGTGAAGAACAGGTATATCTGGAGAGGGGTTCAGTTTTTATCTAGGGTACTCATCCAGCTTAGAGGATTCTTTTGTTTTTTCTTTCTCTTTAGAGAATGTAAGAATTTAACACAGTTTAATAATCTCAATAAACTGTAGAACCTTTATATTTCTTATACAGAAGTTATTTAGAAATTTGAAAAAAGTTTTTGCTTAAATACCAATTTTTTGCACTAAATTTTTTTTAAATATAACTCTCTTAAGAAAATTTTGACATTCAACTTTTCAAATTTATTGCTGTTGTTCTATGTACCTTAACACGTTCTCTCTTTTCTCCACTGAACTTTCTCTGTCCTTTTTGAGGATGTAATTATTTTTTTTCTTTAAATGTCCCAATTTTTATAAGCAAATGCACATAAACACTAAACTTACTTACACCAACAGTGATATACATGTTCATACACGTATGGAAACCATTAAAATAAAATTAATCTTTTATGTTTTTGATAAGCAGGTTTTTTTCCCTTGTTGATTCAGGCCCAAACAGTTTACAAGTTATTTCATCCCCAGATCCTCCTTTCTCAGCCACTGCAGACAGAAGCACAGTCCTGCTCACCACTTCTAGTATTCCCAGTTTCTGCCATCCCAGAAATATGTGGATGAAGGAACCACAACAGACCATGTAGAAAATCCTTATCCCAAGGCATATATCACAAAACATATATAACAAAACATATAATCCAAGACAGCATGATTAAACTAAATTTCCTTCTTGGTATTAATCTATTTCCACATGGATTAATTGATGTGTAAATAAGGATTTTTTTGCTACCATTCTCATAGCCACCAGTAGTGTGTGACACTTTTCTTGACCAGTTTTTTTTTATTGTTGTTGTTTATTAGTTTTTAATTGTTTTTCTGTTTGTTTGTTTATTTTAACTTATGAGACTTATAAGAAACAGGTTTCTATGAGCTGTCTAGCTCCCTGTCAGCCTAAATTCAACCTGGTCAAAGGGTTCATGAGTTTCTATGAGAAGTAAAGACAAGCCTCTAAAGAAAAATAGATAAACCATGAAAATGACAAAAGAGCAATGTTAAGAGTGTACAGCAGTAGTCAAAATGTTTCTTTAGTGACACATTACTTTAATTATTTCCTTTTTCTTTTTTTTTTCTTCTTAGTGAATTAATTTCACCCTCAACAAAAAAAATGGGCAGAGCTGTATCCATTAGAAAACCATATTCATCACATTACACTTGGATATAGGAAAATGGTTGAGGGAAGCACAGTTTATGTAATGTGAAATGTTTTATGTGATGCTGTTCAAGGCAAATGAAGTCGTTGCAGAGATGAAGACTGGTAGAAAAAATAAAAATAAAAAATCATAGTGGTAAATGCTGAAAAAGCTGGAACCCCTTTCATTGCTTACCATTATGGTAAATTACTCTGTATTAATTGGGAAAAGGAAAAAAAAATCAAGGCATTTCCTCAAAATAGGCAATTCTTTAGAAATCATAGGTAAATGCAGTATGAAAGAGATGTTCTTTTTTCTGTCCTGTATTTCACATACAACTTAGTTGATTGTTTTAATTTGCATGTTTTCATATAGCATCAGTCAAGAAGCACAGGACAAAATATATGCAACACAAATGAGGATCTGCAATGACTGGCTTGATTTGATTACTGACTAATTACTGATTAAACATATATCATTTTAAATAATATTTACTGTCTAAAACTGAGGGATGTTTCTGGTTTTCAAACATGTATGCAGTCACTGGGGAACAAATAATGAATACATGCCCACACATATGAGCTGCCATCTCCTCAGCCAGTTTGAGTTTTATTGTTTCAGATATTGCCCAATAGAACTGTTCTCATAAAATCAATGAAATGAAAACACTTTTAAAGTTTTCTTTCACAGGGAAAGTAAGAGGAGGGGAATTTATTAGACATTCCACCACATATGCAGTATTGCAGACAAAGACTAAGAGATGATGACACTGTGTAATTATGTTAATACTCTTAGCAGAGTATGGTTTCCTACTCAACTGATCAGTTATGTTATGCTCCATATATCCAGAGTAAAAACCAAACCAAATAAGCAACAAATAGAAAACTTTCCCCACCCCAACCCTCTCTAATGAATTTGTGAACTAAATGGGTATAATGAATGTAGAGAAAGAATTATTTTCTTTATTTATTGAGCATGGGTTAGTAAGCAGCAAGATTGCAGATGCAAGTCCATGTTGAAACCTCAACCTCTGAATGGCTGTTGTCTTACCTAAAAGAAAAGACTTCAAAATTGGAAATTGCCATCAGAATACCATGGGCTTCCAGTGAAAGACCAGAAGTTGAGGTTTATCCTTGCCCACCAAGTGTTCTAACCACTTAAGCATCTAAATATCATCTGGCTTCCAGATTCATGCTGATTACAGAGTTATTGTTCCTTGGCTGGTTAACAAAGGGTGATCTTGCAAATGTCCCTGGAAGTTGTGTGCATGTGTGTTTGTTCTCCACGTCCTCAGGCACCAACAAAGCAATTCTATTGCAATGGGAGCTAGTTCAGAAGCCATTAAGTATCAATATGAGGATCTACTCAGATGGCTAAATTTGCTATTAACAGCACAACAGAGATTGAGGCAGCCCCAACAGCAATTCTAGATGGCAAGCAGCACCAGAGGTAGCATAACTACCACAGCTGTAAAAACGATGAGCAAGGGATGGGAGTGACAGTGGGGGATATCATTACAGTGGCTTGATCAGATGTGACTGAAGATGTAATGATATGATCTCTTTGTCACCATGCATGGTACAAAGACACCTCAACACAGGTGTCTTTTCACTCCATTTTTGCCTTTTCTGTTCTGCAATGTTAAAAGAAACAGCTGGTAGCCCAGCACTGGAAGCAGTTTAGGTTCTGCTGGGACAACCTCTTGATCTGATTTTTTTTTGTTAATTATCAAAGAGCTAGGAGCCCTTACTACATCCCTCTTCTCCAGGGAATACTGCAACTCACTTATGTAGCTCACATGAAAGGTAAATTCTCCCAGTGAAGACACCTGGGTTTGTAACTGTTAATACAAAGTCATCTGAGCAATTACCATTTCAAAGTGTATAACAATGTGTCATTCAAAATAGCATATATTGCATGTGACAGCAGGATGTGACTGGGATGGTAGTGTATGGAAACTCTAGAAATGATCAGTGAGGGGTCCTGACCAGTGTTTGTTTGTCACATCGAGATGAAATATTTCCCATTTAAATTCTATTGTGTTCACACAAGACTCCCTTTTCAGATCATTAGGACTCAGTAATTTTGTATTTAAGAATTTCAAAGAGCTGTCTCAGGTGCTACTCAAACCATTAAAGTGGATTTAATCCAGTGTTTAAAACTTAAAGACATGCCTGAAGTGTAGTCGGAAAAATGCATAGTAACAAACTTTTTAAAGGAAGAATAAATAGGATAATCCAAGCAATTACGAGTTTCATTTATATTTGAAGCAAAATGATGGACCATTTGAGACAGGCCTGAATTAACAATGAATTAAAGGAAACTAATGTATTAATGGCAGTGAATTTACACAGGTGGAAATAAATCTTTTCAAACCAGCTCATGTCAGTCCTTTGGTGAGAGGACTGATTCAATTCAATAAAGTAATAATGTAGAATAACAATGCAACTCATTTAAAGAAGTTGACTTGTATACAATAAACTAAAAAAACAAAAAAGCCCCATTGTTTTGCCAATCACATTGAATTATTAAAGAAATGGTTGATAGCTATGCCCCACAACATAACAGCAAATTGGGAATTAATACTAATAAGGTGTTTTTTGACTGGGGTCTCCCTGGGATTGATTTTTGACTCTATGCTAGTAAACATTTTATCAACAAGGTGGAAGAAAACATAAAATCATTACCAGTAAAGCTGGGAGTTGATACAAAAAGCTAAAGGAATGATAAATAATGAAGAATACAAGCCAGTGGTACACAGTGCTCTCTGCCTCCAATAAACTACAGGACAAGGATGCTATTAGATTCAGATATATGAACAAGTTATTCTGGCATCACACATAACAAGTCAGCTGATTCATGAGAACTATCCATGGGAGTAGTCTACCCTGCAGAAAATCAAGGCTGCTCAAATTAGTTTAGCTCAGTGAAAAGCGGGCTAAGCAAACTCAGCTTATCTTATGTTTAACCCAGATTTATTGTACACAATGGAACAGACAGTAGGGATCAGCTGACATGCAATAATAGGTTTTGTGTCTAAACCTAGTGTGTATTTTCAGTGTGGCTAATAACAAGTAATGCATTTAGGAGCAAAGCGTGTTTGTCACATTTACAAAGAGGGGATATACCACACTAAAAATATAAAATAAAGATAATATTTCAGAGCTAATCTAGTGGACAAGATAAAAAAAGAAAAAGATGAGTGTCAAGTTAGAGCAGGCACATTGCATTTTTATGGTGAGAGTAATTAACTGTTAGAATGATAAGATTTATATTGGATTCTCCATTGCTGGAATTTTTTAAACAAGATTGGATTTTGTTTTCTGTAAAACATTATTCTCTCCAAAGCACTGGTATTGACTTAAAAGAGGAATTAAAAATACTGGGTTCTGTTCTATGAAGGCTAAACTGAACAAACTTGGTGATATCCTCTCACTTAAAAATCTAAGAGTCCTACAAGGATTCACCAGTGATTTTTCTGCCATGAAGGAGTTGAAAATAGGTAGATAATGAGACAAGACAGCAACTGCATTCTCTGAGAAGTCACAAGCACTGAAGTGGTGACATGGAGCAATGTAAAGGTTTATTTGCCATTGCAATTAACTGAAGCAAAAGTAAGTGACAGAGAGGACTGCTTTCAAATAGCTTGTGAGTTTTTGTCTTGAAAAATACAGGCTTTATTCTCGGATATTTAATTCCTTGTCTGACCCCATGTAAGATAAAAATCCTTCCTTTTCACAAATTTATTGATAAAAAGGATATAAATCAGAATCCCGTCTGAGGGAAAACAAAAATAAAAGTTTGCCGTCCTGCCATGGTATCAAAGTCGAGTTTTATACATACATTAAAAAAAAAAAAAAAAAAGTGTATCAAAATTATTGTGTAATTATTATTGTTATTGCTACATATATTGATTTTATGTTGCACTAGCCAAAATATTTTGGTTAGGCAAAACTGAAGAATTATTCGTGTTTACTTTTAGACTTCAAAGTGAAGAAACCTCTGAAAACTCAGTTTGAACAGCAGCTCTGCAGTCACACTGATTTACAGATTGCTAAAGTGGTGAATTGTTTTCAGTTTGTGTTTCTATCAAATGAGGAAGTGGCTGCAAAAAGAGACACATTCCACCTCAATATAACTATTCAATTTTGATGTTTCTCGTCAGTCTTGCTCGTTTCCTTCATAACTGATGGGGAAACGAGCACATTTCTTGTGCCTGACTTGTAACCATCAGGTGAGATGAATCAGCCTTTAAATAGGGTTAGCTTTGTTTTCTGAGGAGGAAGTTTACAAGATTAACCAGAGGAAGATGCTTAGTTTAACTGTCCTGAAAAAAAAAAAAAAAAAAAAAAA
>VWZP01005355.1:253097-276151 GCA_013396995.1 Dicaeum eximium | reverse complement strand
GGGGGGGGGGGGGTTAACTTTTAAGTAATCTTCCAGTGCCTGCTTTACTCTTGTCAGGAGAATTTATATACCTGAAATCTAAGGATCATTGGATTCCTGAAGATGAAACAAGGATATGTAATAAAAATTCTTGTTCTCTGGGGTTGGAAAAGAGATAAAGGATGATGTAGAAGTAATTAAACACAACACACTCATAATCCAGAATCAATAACATGTGATTTATTTTCCTATCATACATCATAAATTAGTAATAGGTAACACAAGTGTCTGGATCAATCTACTCTCATTTTAATTTTCTAAAAGTTTGGTATCTAATCAAAACCAGGTCTCCAGTCTCCTCCATTGGAAGAATACTCAGCCCCTGTGACTGAGTGATCCAGGTGACTGTACTGCTGAGCCACATTCCACAATTAACTCTTTGGAGGGGATTGTAGTTTCCATTTTGCCCCATGTTAAGTACCCAAAACATGGTAATCAGAAAGAAATGGAAACTTTTGAAAACCTCTCAATTTCTTCTCGAAATTCAAGAGAAGAGAATTTTGTCTTCTTCATTTTAAGAACGCATGGGCTCATTAATCTTGATTTTTGTTTGTTTCTTTGTTTTTGATCATTTAGGAAAAATCATCATTGTCATGTACATTGTAATCTTTTAATGTATGTGAAAGACAATGAGTTCTGAATACAAAAATTTAATTTGAGTCATCAGGGAAAATCAGAGATGACCAAAACAACTTCTCTACTCAGCATTTCCATGAGATGCAGAAAAATATATTTCTTAGGGAAATATTAACCTGGTCACTCTGTCTGTTCAAAGGCAGGAGAAAATGTAACACTCCAAGTTGCCATTCACTCCAAGTGCATCCCTCTGACAAGTTTCCTTTCTATTAAATCAACTGTCTTTCACCACTGATATTAGAAATATGATTCTCTAGAGCTGTGCTTAGAACTCTTACCTGAGTAAGGTCAGTTTTTCAACATTTCTTCATAGGTGTTTAAGATATTTTATCCAATTACTGTTTAATTTAAAGTCAATGGGATTTAGTGTTGTAAGTGATTTAATTACTAGAGAAACTGTCCTTATGAGAAAAGTCCTTTCTCATTTACCTAAAACTAATAGCATTAGTAATCAAGTGATAAATTTAGCACTTAAGTGTTAAATAAAGGCCCAGAAAAGAAGGTTTGGTCCATGACTTGAGCAACTGTCACTTTGGTTATGAAAAGATCTGATACTGCTTTAATGTTAAAAGGTGTAAAATAGGATTAGGTTTCAGCAAATGCAGCGAGGACATGTTTGGTATGAAACACATACCAGTGGAGTCCAGTTCAAATGCTTATATGGGACCTTACTTTCTCATTAATAACAAAAATTGTTTCTATTTGAAATTACAGTGTAAAAAATATTTTTAAACAATTAAAAATTGTTACAGTAGCTTTACAAACAAGAATCATATTACTCTGTTGTTGTTGTTATGCACACTTTGAATTTTGCACACAGGAAGGAAAATGGCAAGCAGGAACATTTTTTTAGGTGTGAAGCCTTAAATTGGCTGAAAAATTTCCTTTGTTTGCTTTAGCATATTTTTATATCTTGCTGTTAACTATATATAACAAATGTCCAATATTTGTGTTTCTGCTGAATAACCTTGGAGATTTTTCATAAGTGGTCATAAGATATTCATGCAGCCACTGCTTTTAGTTCTTCCATTCTCCTGTGATTTTAAGTTGAGTACATGTGTGTGAGTGGCATTTTTTATTGACTGAGACAAGTATAACACCCTCCAGTGGCTCAGCTGCCACCACAGTAATTCTACATCTCGTCCGATTTCTGAAGAAATGTAACTCTGTGCTTTTGAAGTTTTGATATAATGGGAACAGAATGGAAGGACCCCCTGAGAGACCTGGTTGAGGCAATACAGTGGGGCATACATTGCAATATAAAGGTTTGCTGCTGCCTGTCCTTCCCATTGCTTGAGGGAATTTGTGGCAGATTTGGGGGAGATAATGTGATGGTTGGTGTGATGCAGAGTAATGGTGCAGATCTGAGATAATGATCAGAAAGTTAGGGATCTTCTCCATGGATCATAGTGCTTCTGCAAGTTTTCTCCTTTAGTTGACTTTAGATCTTTAAAAACTTTGCAGTGCTTCTTTAACACACATACTGTATGAATCTGTACTGAGAGATTCCTGCTCCCTTTAAGTGTGACCTCTTACAAAAAAAAAAAAAAACAAACAAACAAAAAAACCACACAAAAAAAACCAAACAAACAAAAAAACCCAAAACAAAAAAACCAAACAAACAAAAAAACACACAAAAAAAAAAAAGGGCAAAGTTTTCCAGCCAAAAATCTAATGAGTACCACTGTTAATCTGAGAGGAATTAAATTACTTCCCAGCAAAACATCTCATTTCACTTTTTCTAAACTGCCATGCCCTACACAGGCATGGAAAAATCCATGGCTCTAACTGTTCTCTGCCTTCTATGGCTTGCAATTTATCTATTCTCTGGAAGTCACCTGTCTAAAGCATAATTTTTATGTATATTGTGCTGTGTTTTTCTTAAAAAAATTGCAAACTTAAACACCTACAGAATAATCAAAATAAACTGAGTAAGATTTATCAATAAATTATTCAGAGAAATCGTGAACAATCATACCTAATTTTTCAGGGATTTTTTTTTAATGATTTATATTTGTTATGATATTCGCTAGACACGCTACCACACAGGCTCTCACTGAGTTTATCCTTCTCTGTGAAGTTTAAGACAAGTAATAATACCTCAAGGAATTAATGTATATCATAATTGTGTTTAACAGCTCAGCATTTAGGGTTGCAGCTATGAACACCTTTCCTTGCTGTTTGTGCTCTGACTTACTGGCTTTCCTTAGTGGTGTGATATTTAGATCTGTGTTTTACTGGCACAAAAAAGCAATGCCAGATTAGCAGAGTTTTGACTTTGTAGGCATGTGTAGGTGTGTCTGCACCCAGATGTGCACGACACACTGAGGTGCATATCTGTATTTTTACTGCATGTTTGCTAATATTGGGCTCATGGCAATGCCAGTAAGACCTTTCCCAACATCTCACCAATGTTCCTTAAGAGTAATATGGGAAGAATGTTTCTAATCATGGAAATAGTTATCAGTTTATCACTTATTCCTTCTTCAGCTGACACTGCCAGCTCTGGTGTGAGCATACACCCAGCAGAAAGTGGACCCAGACTATTGATTTACTCAGGTTAAAAAATGGAGCTTTCCTTTTAAATATGTGAAGTCTTCTGGCAGACACAAAGACCAGTAAATTCAGGAAAACATCTCTGAAGATTTAGATGTATTTAAGGGTTACAAATGTGATCTTGAAGTGTGGCTAAAACTAGGTCTTTCCTTTAGGATTTATAATACTTATTTGTTGGAATCTAAATTAAGTATGTAATTTCAGACAACTTTTCTTCTCTATTGGATATGAAAATGACGTTTCAGTACAGCTGGAGATTCAGGGTTTAGACATAGTGCTGACATAATGGGGCACAAAACTTATTTCAGCCATCTTATGTATCAAATAAAAAGCATTATTGTGAAATTCAAGCTTCTCAACAGAACACACAGCATTTAGTAATTTCTCTTATTGGATCTGGGATTAAAATCTGGGATCCTTTGGATACTGCAAAAAAGTACTCCAGGATAAGCTAGAATGTGGACAAAGAGCATACATGTTAAATTATAGGCACTATTGGAATATAAACTGTGCCTTTACAGGATGTGAAAAGTGGTTTATCTCTGTCTTCACTGAGTAAGCTGTCATGTTTCAGTGTGCCTTTTGCCTCTTTGCCCTCTAACTCTATGTTCATACTCCACTACCAAAATTCAGATTATTAAATAATATAGCAGATTGAAAACCATTGTTCTCTGCCTTTTGCCTCCAGCTGGGATGGTGTACATCATGTTGTTTGGCACATGCTTGATGAAGAAATATTTGAGCCCCATTGCAGTGTAGAACATATCTTCCACGTCTTTGCAAAGTGCTCAAACCACTAAGATGTTAATTTAAAGAGAAGATGACAACCATAAATCTGCTTGAAAAGAGAGGTGGAAACCACTGCAGCACATAGATATTCCTATTACTATAAATGCTTATTAGGCCTTTTTAAGATTGTCTTCTAGAATTAGATCCCCCCAGGAGACCTGAGCATGAGAAAGCCTGGTTGCTGCATTCTAATCAATATTAGGTGTGAGTTAGGCTGCTCATCCCTGCCAAGCCTTAATACAGTTATAGGTACCTGGGGAACTTTAAACTAAAGAAGTCAGGTGGCAAAGGATTTTAAGCTCCTCGGACATTAGGGGTCAGCTAAGGATGACAGTTTAAGTGCTTACTGTACATTTTGTGTAAATCCTAGATTAGATACTCAAGTCCTTATATCCCATTGGGTCCTAAGGCTTTGATGCATTGCTCTAAGCCAAGGCATTTAGCTGACATGCTTAGTCACTTAAGCTCCTGATAGAGGGAGAGTAAGGCCACCTGTAATCTGAATCACTCCTTTGAGTTCTCCATCTTTGTCAATTGACTGCAGGAGAAACACAGGGAAAACAAGTTTTCGGATGTGGGTGCTCTTCAGGTATGACTTTAATACTTAAAGTTGGGTTAAGCGTGCCAAAGCATCATCACTTGGCACTGAAAGTCACAGAGGAACTTTGTGGTGAGCAGGAATTCACAGGCAGCCCACAGAGTCAAAAACCCTGTGCCTTAACTGACCCCTGTGCCCACACACTAACTTTGTTGGTATCTCCCTGCCCCAATTCACGTGTCTCCATGGCTGTGCTGATTCAGCAGGAATATTTGCAGTCTTGGAGCAAAACCGGCACAGCTCTTGGATGAAAGTGAGGACAGCACATGAGTGAAGAGTGACAAAACATATTCCACATACATGCAAAATTCTTGCTCTGAGTACAGTTCTTATCACTTGATCTGAGCTGTCAGAGCAGCAGAAAAAGATTTTCTTTCATTTAAAAGTTACAAAGTGTTACTATCTATTTGATCTGAAAGTCAGCAGTTGCTGCCAGACCACTGCATTTGTAGCAGCAGCATCTCAGAATGTTCAGTTTACTGAAATCTAGGCTGGCATTTTGCATTGATAAGGCTACATAAAAAGCCTTAGCAAATTGCCAAGACCCACTTCCCCTGTCCTCCCACTTAAAGAGTAACCTGGGCTTATATCCCTGCTAATGTGAAACACTTGCTCACAGCAGCAAGTGGCAATTCTGGGTACATCAAACCCCAAGTGAGGAGTAATTATGATTCAATGTCAAGATTAATGTTGTCAAAATTTTAAAATATGGCTGACATGACAAAGCCCCCCTGCTGTCTGAGGATAGCCCAGACACAAATGCATTAGAACAACTCCAGCTTTTCCCTTAGAGCTGGGCANAAAAAAAAAAAGGGGGGAATAAGGACAGATGGGATGAAAATACAATAGAATCGCCTATTCCATGCACAAACTGCTATGTGGGGGCAGAGGGAGAGGAGTATCGAAAGATAAAACAAATAACTTTAGTTTAGTTTAAAAGTGCCCATACTTAGAAATGTTTGTGACTTCAATGGGAAATATGGAAATATATTCCAGAAAGTTCTGCAAGCTCTTTGATGAATGTGTGGAATTGTCTCCTTGTCTCCTCATTACCACTTAAAAAAAAAAAAAATAAAAAAGAGATCTGACAATTCAAGCGATCGTCTTTAGCTTCTGTTGTTTTCCATTAGCAACGGGAACACACTCTTTTAGTGAAACACAAAACGTGGTTTCCAGAGCTACTGCTGAGTTTTGCAGCATGCCAGGGCCTGATTCACTTGTTCCAAGAGCAGCTCAGAAAGGTGGTTAGAGACAGTTTTCAGTGCTTTATTTGTCCCAATTATCTGTTCCTGCCTATTAGAGTGAATGAAACATCACGGCATTGTTTATCACAGGCTTTATGTTCACTAATAACGCTGTTGTTTATTACTTGGAACATGCTGCATGCAGTCAATGTGGGTTCCTTCCTGCTAATCCCCACGAGCTTTCAGACCCATTTCTTTTTTCTTTCACAATAAAACTGCACAAATCTGAATCAATGTGGCTTTCTACCACAGGTTTTCATTTGAAACTTGCCTGTTATCATATGGATCAAGGTTTCTGGCCTTATTTCAGAGCTGTCCTTATTTATAATCCAGAAAAATCAAAATCCAGCACCACATCCTTCCAGCTATTTTAAAAATGGGTATTGATTCAATGAATCATAATTGGGAATGTCTGAAAAGTTCAACTCTGTTTCACTTATGTGAACAGTGCCTGCAACTCTATCTTTGGTCTTTTTGATCCTTTGTAGTTCCATCAAATTCAGGAAAATACAAAAGAACCTGAAAAAGGTCCAGTGCAGATCCAGCTCAATAGTCCAACAGGGGACTAGGCAAGCTTTCCTAAATGTAGAAGCAGGGCCAAAGGAGTCAAAGTTTACCAGAATGGGTCCTCACTAAATTAAAATCTAGTATCGTGGAGGATTAAGCATAATTCCTAGCAGCAACAGGCAGAACCATCTTCCCTCTTCCATCCTACGGTATTCAGAGGTTTTCACAGATTTCAGAGGATGGACATCTGAATTTGACTGGTTTGCAAAAGTCATGGGACATGCCACCAACATCCTGGCAGTGCAGGAAAAGCTGCTCTGTCACAATGAGCCCTCTCACAACAGATGAACCACAATGTGATTGTCTATCTCCTTTTCACATAATCTGATGAGCAGTTACTTAATCAAGGGGGCAGCTACAGTATATCCCAAGATCCTTTTGGGACTTTACTGAGATGAATGAGAACATTTACCCCTAAAGTGACCATTACAGGAAAAAATGTGTAAAGCAATCTATAACAAAAGGTGGTTGTGTGCAGGATGGGGGATGTGGTTGTTTTTACTGTTGTTTTGTTTTGTAATGTGGAAACATTTCATTTCCATGGAGTCAAATACTTTTTCTTCAGCTTGATAAATAATTTTATTTCCACTTTCCAGTGTATTTAGCTTTTCCCGCTGAGATTATCTTTATATGCATATCCACATAGCAATTATATTTACTCACTTAATGTTACAAAATAAAATCTGTATCATGTGGGATTACCATTAATGTTTTAAAAGAAACAAAAGCTCAACATTAGAAATACATATTTGTTTGTTTCTCCTTATCAAAATATTTTTCCTTTAGAAAAAGATGTTTCAGCATTATTTTAATTAAATAGAAAGGTCAGAATTACTTGCTTTAACAAGTCAAAATTGTGCTTGAGTAAAAACTTCATCTATATACAATTAATTACAAAGAGAAGTTTCTATATATATAAAAAAAAGACATTTTAAAGCAAAAATTATTTAGTAAAGGGTTTAAAACTTTCTATAGTTGTGAATATATTATGTAAGGTGACACAATTTGGGGGATATTTTTCTTAGAATTAGGCATGAGTCATATTTTTGTGTTTTATTGACAACAACAAATACTTTCTTTGTGAGTTTGGATGTAAAACCAGTAAAGTAATGTCCCCAAAAGTGTCAGACATATAACATAACTGAGCTCTAATCTGTGACTGGGAGTCCTACAAAGCACTGCAACATGAATAATAGAGAGCCAGGTGAAAAATGCCCCCTTCATGCTCTAGAGCTGTGGGCTGAGCTCTCTCAGTGTGTTTTACGGCTGCATGTCAACCTGGGCCATCATCACAGTAAAAGATCACACCACAGGCCTCCCTAAGTGATTTGGTTTGCCAGACCAGCTGACAGTAATCAAGAGTCAGGAAGAAATCTAGAGATAAAAGGCAAAGAATGTGCCTGCATTAAAATAACATGTAGCAAATACATGCTGCCTTTATTTTAATTAGTGGCTTTGCAGCAGCACAAGTTCCAGACAAGACTGGTGCACGCCAATCAAGTCCCCTTGGCCTTGATATCAGTATTTAGATTGATAGTTCTTGCTAAAGTCTGTCACAACACCTTCATTGGCATTCCTACCCATCCCAGGAACATTGAAGGTATCAGGAGTTTCCAGTCTCATGGCTGGAATAAACCTCGTGAGGTCAGCCTGTCGATAGCAGGGCTAATCCTGATGTTAGATGAGATTGCAGGAGACTCGTGCTTCACAGTCACATCTCCAGATGCAGAAACAAAGCAGAGTAATTATGAATTAAAACTGATGTAGTCACTAGCAATCCTTTGTTTTGTTGTTCTTTTTAATCATGTACTTCCCTGTACTCCTTTGGAGATACGATTCTGTCATAGTCTGAAATTATATATATATATTTTTATATATATATATATTTATCCTGAGGACATGTATGACCAAAGTGGGGGAAAACAAACACCATTAAGTGAAATGATTGGCTATCTACAAATTTTTAGCTAATGCTTTTGCTTTCTCCACTCACGGAATATAATTTTTTTGTCACCTTTTCTAAAGGGATCTTGATGGTCCTTATGCCATGTTTAGTTCTCTACTGGAGATGTTCAGCACATTTTCTATTGTCTCAAGACATTTAATTTACTCTTTATTTTAGAATATTTTAAAGAAGATCATGCATGTTAAACTAGCATTAACATTACAAATGTTTCCCATTTTTCCACAGTCATTTTTAATTTTATCTCATGGATGACTTGAACACATGGACCTTTCTGTAAAATAAAAAAGTGGTTTAACCCATCTGATAAATCAAAGGATTGACAAGAGAAAAAAATTAATTACCTCTCCTCAGTCCCCTTTTTTGTGTGTGTATATGTATGTGTCACTTCTGTCACATCCTTCCTGTCCTGTTCCTCTACATTATCTCTCTTCAGTTGCAAGGAATTTAAAAAGAAAAAAACCCACAAATAACTAAAGAAAACAAAAGAACAACCCTCTCTTCTATTTCTTAAACTTGAACATCATCATAAAAGAAAGTGCTGAACTTCCATTTTGTTATTGTTTTGACAATAGTCAACAATGACAGGTCAGAGGCAAAATTCAGGAAAAGAGAATATAATCTTTTTTCATCCCTTCCAAAATATTACTGAATTACTTTTGTGCTACTTGGTCAATAATGATAACCAACACAGAACAGACCTTTGTCTGAGGAAATACCACAGAATAGAGATTTTCTGCTGGATAAAATTTTGTTGTGGGTTCTTATAGTGACTGTTAGAGACAAAGCTGAACCGAACATACTGGTTTTGTTTCTGCACTAGAAGTTTGAGCTAATCCAGCTGCCTGCCACAAGTACTCTGGTCCTGGTATCTCACACTTAAATTCTGAAGACTTAGAATTCCCTTCAGCCAAGATGAAGGATCATGGCAATGTGATAGGTGGAGCTGACCCTTCTGAAGGTTCTGAGCTGTCTGTTGGAGTTTGAGTAGGTATGAATTTAAGGATTGCAGTTCCTCTTTGCCATACAGATGTGTGACCCTAAACAAATTATTTTTCTCTGTGTATTAAACCCTATCTCCAAAAAGACAAGGACCAATTCCTATCTCCTTTCTACTCTCTGGGGCAGTGCCTTATTCCTTTTCCATGTGAAACACGTTGGTAAATAAAACCTCAACCTCAGTGGACACCTAGGAGCCCAAATTTTGCCTCTGCTAATGATGTAATTCTTAACAGGCCTAGCTGGGCCACTTTGGAAAACATCTGAAGAGAAACTCTCTGTGGCAGAGACTCGAAGGAAATAACCAGCATTAGAAAATGTTTTTTCCTATTAAATATGCCAAGGTAAGTAAACAGATTTGAGTGGAGGTGTTTGCAGCACGTATACTCAGAGCTCTAGGCTGATACTTTTCATGGCCTAAATTCCACTCTCAGTGCCGCCCAGACAACTTTACAGGCTTTGTATCTTAATTAAATCTTTCTAATGATTCAGAGCAATTTTTTAACTCCCACTTTACATTTGTTCACTTGCTAACACGTGCTGTATATATGCCTTTAGATCCCAGAATCACATTATGGGTAAAGAATGGTTTGGAACTTTAAAACTCAATTTAACTACCATTCTAAGTACTTATTTATTTATTTCCAAATAAAACATATTGGCTGATACTTTATTGTAAATTACCTAGCCATTCAATTCAGAAGCCCTACTGAAAATAAAATAATCTTGATAACAAAGCTTATTTACAAAGTTACACTAAAATACTGAGTGGTTTTTACTTTTACTAATGTAACTTCATCTATCTGCATAGTAATTCTCAACAATGCTAAATTCTATTGCCCATTTGTAAGTCGATACTGTTACATAGTACAAACAGATGTTAAATTAGTTTATAAAAACACCTAGGAACAACTGCAGCAGCAGATTGCTTGTAAGTAATAAGCAAGATTATAAAATTCAGATTACAACAAAATGCAATAGCTTCATGTGCTAGCACAAATTAAAAAATATATATACCATGGACAAGGTGCAAAATGGATCAAATTAAGATAATGCCAAAATAAATGGACTCAATATTATGTTAATATTAAAGAACTTTACTAGCACTGTGATCCTGCCAAAGAATTTTAATGTGTCTTCTATCTCTGCTGGTGATGTTACCAGCAAAGTAATAGTTTGAAGGTCTTAGCAGTGTTCTTTAAGCACAATAAATAGTTGCAGCATATTAAAAAGAAACCCCAAACCTATACAATGGAAAGGTGGAATATCTGCTGTCACAAGTAGAGCAAAACCTGAATCCACATTGTTCATGTAAAAAATTTGCAAATAAGAGACTATTTTATTCAGTAAAGCCGAGGAATTACATTATAATACAAACACTGACATAACCCCAACTATAACAGCACAAATGTCACTTCTATAATGAGGTAGAATTCTCTGCTGCTTTTCTAATCTCTAGAGACATGATTCCCCACCAAAACAAAATCAAATAAAATCTAAAAATGTAAACTAAGAAAATATACAAGAACAGTGGTATTCTTTTTTTTTTTTTTTCCAAGTTCTAAAGGACATGTTGCCAATCCAAATTAAGTTAAATAAGATTTGAAATTTGTTCAGTCTCTATTAACAGCCTAGCAGAAAGAGATATGCATGGAGAGAAATGTGATTAACTAGCTGAAAGGTGTTATAAATTACAAAAGAAGAATGGACCACTGGACAAGTGCTGGCTGTGTTTGACTGAAATCAGTTTGACTATTGTGCGAGGGAAAAATTTTGGAGGGGAGCAGAGGAGAATTAGGCTTATTTATGCTGGTTTAAAAGTGCACACAGGGCTGATTTTAAACCAGCTGTTTAATTCGGCCTCAGAGAAGTGTTTATTGCAGCCCCTGTGAAGGGACCAGCCCTGTTGAGTCTATGAGTCTTTTACACATTGTGACTGGCATTACAATGACTGACGCAACACGGTGAGTGAAAAAATAAAGTTCCCTTTCTCCCTCGGCCCCCCACCTCCCTCTCCAGCAGATCAATATGCTTGAAGAAAATGTCACAGACTCCATTGAAGGTAATAGGTTTAGATCACCATTACATTTTCTATTCAATGAACTGAGTCTGGTCCATTTCTGTTGGAAAATTCACCTGTTTGAAAAGATTCATTTTCTTCAATGCAGTAGAATATAACAGCAGAGCAGTGATGCCTGCAGTAGATAGATATAAAAAATATGTATATATGTGTGTGTGTGTGTATGTATACACACATGCATATATATCTGTAGTTCATCTGCTCTTCTATATGTAAGGAATAGAGAAAAAAGGAGAATAAGAAGGAAGAGGTAGAAAGGAAGGTTTGGACAACTCTAATTAAAATACATTACTGAAAAGTGAAACAAACCAAGCTGCTGTGTCTTCCTTGTTCTGTCCTCAGGCTGTGACCTTAAAAGATGGTGTTCCAGGCTCAGAACCAGTGCTCTGAAATCAAAATCATGAATAATTTTCCCTTTTTTTTTTAATTTTAATTTTTTTTTTTTTTACTGTGGGTCTGCTTTTTGTATAGGGTAAGGCTCTTCAGTACAGATTATTCAACATCTGCTGTGTGTGTAGTGCAATAAACAGTTTCAGACCAATTTAATATAATATATAAGTAAAAATGTGTCAAAGAAAATAGACATTGTGTTTATTTTCTAAATTTTGAGACCTTGCCCAATCAGACACTCTAGCCTCCTGCACAACACAAACCAGTTGTGTTTTTAACCCTTTTGTATACATACATATGTAAATGTTTTCATATTTTCCAAGGAAGTTTGACCTCCTGATTTGGAGATTTCTGTGGCTGAGGATCTAGAATTCTTATGAAGCTTGTTCAGTCTTTCTCAACTGCTGAAAATCTCAGATTTACTGTTGGAGTTTGTATGACTTCTAGACTTTTTTCAGGGCTTTCTCTGCTGGATCAAAGTGCACCTTAGTAGCTACCTTTTTTCCCCGAAAGGGTATGTGTAACTTGCAATGAAATTATCCAAACTACTACTGTCTCTTTTCTTTTTTTTCTTTTTTTTTTTTTTCCTTGTTTAACTTTTTCACAGACCAAACCTACCTGAATGGTTATAAATTTAGAGCTATTCTTTAATCTGGCAAGGATACAAACACACCCTATAATTTCAGAGTTTTAGCTACAGACACCTCCACCTAAGAGAGCCCTTCAGAGTATGAGCCATTAGATACCTTCATAGTAATAAAGAGATGCTTTAAAATAAGCAATACAAGGTACAATTAATCTCTTTATGTTGTTCTATAAAAGAAACTAAATTCCCTTCAAAAAGTCTATTTCTCTCCATGAACTAAAAGGAGGCCTAAACTCAGATTAACACAAACCAATGCTCATGGACCACAGCACATTTCCATCAGCTGCTGGGAGGAATGCTCAGCATGATTCTTCTTTCAGNACCGAAAAAAAAAAAAAAAAAGAAAAAGGGACCCACACATTTTATTTACAGGGCATGATTTGTTCCTCTGGAATGCTTTGTAGTTTGATTTTTTTAAAAACATTTTCAAAAGATTTTTGATTTTTCTTAATTTCATTTTTAAGTTTCAGAAAGGGACCACCTACCTTTTAGGAGGGACAGTTAGAAGATTGTGTGGATTTTCTTTCTATATACCTTTCTCAAGGTTTTTTTTGGTGAGTCCAGATCAAAGGCTCAGCCAGCATCCTTCCCCATCCACATTTATCCTAGATGTTTGCTTCATAATTTTAGGTCACTTCACATTCTGTTTGACAATTTCCATCAGTCTTCCTTCCCCCTTGGCTTGTTTTTAACAATGTTAGCAAAATGTCTTTTAGCTGTTTGGTGACCCAGGAAGAGTCCAGTAGTAGAAATGGAATATGATTCTATCATAAAATGCATTTTCATAATGCATATATGCAAGAAAGTTGAACTAACACCAAAATAACAATACTGAGTTTTATGATGTCTCCTAATTTGCAGTGTTTATGTTTATATTTTGGTATTCTTTTAATGCACCACTACTGGATATCATAAAATATTGGAATACTTGCAGGAATGTGTGAATGCAGAAACACCATTCTTTGAAACCAAACATTAACAATAATTTCATGAGATCATAGAAAAAAAGCTATTGCTAGTCCTGAAAAACAAAAAAGAGAGTCAAGTTCTTTTTGGTTAGGAGTTCTGTGTCAGTTGTGATTATTTATTTTTTTCTTTCCTTTCTTCCCACTTCCTTAACCATTGGAGGGAGGGGCAAGGTAGAAATTTTTCAAATTTTATGGTTCAGAGAAAATAATGAAAATTGAAAAAAAAAAAAGCCAAGCAATTAAAACCTGAATAAAAGGAACTATTTAAAAACTGCATTGATTTCTGAGTTGAACTCATCACTGTGCCTTATGGTGCATGACTATAAATTACTAGTACTGGTTAAGTTCTCTCTGTCAACACAATATCTAGATTATGGCAGCTAGGAAACCGAAGTACTTTTAATTAAAACTCAATTGTGTGCTCTCTTTGCAGGCTGAGGATCAGTAAAAGTTCAGCAACAGATGCTTTGGGTACACATAAGAAGTACCTGCAATCATTTAGCATTGCAAAGAGAATTCTGATGCTAATGAGGGCTAAAAATTGGATTCACAAGTTTACAGAGTACACCAAACTGAACAAAATTGTCAGCATAACATTTAAATTACTTTTTTGATAAGCTTGGCTATTTACAAATCATCAGACAATTACATCTTCCAAAAACTATTTAACATCAATTCACTCTGCCTTTTCAACACTGCACTTGATTAATTCCAAATAAATTGAAAGAAATTACCTTGCAGATTGCAAGAAACTGACCAAAAACAATTGCTACAGTTTTAAATTGCGTATCGTTAAACTAACTCCCCATAATAGTTTTCATTTGCATTATCTTCTCTGCTCCAAATGTTAACCATTTCACAGAAAGACAGAAATGTGTGGATTTGATTAATCTGATACACTGAAAGGACTGTGTTTACCCTCAAATTATCCAGTAATTATCCATTAATTTTGATAATTAAACAACCCCCTTGAATAATAATGAACGTATTGGAAAACTATTTTTCATCCTTTCCTTTTTCCAATTGATATTATCACTGCTTGTCCAAACCCACAGGATGAGCGTAAAAAGAATACATTTCTCATCCTGGAAATGAACATCAAATATACAGGGTATGAAATGAAAGCAGGGAAGCTGTTCTGCTCGCTGGATGCTTGTGAACTTTAGGATAAACTGAATAGTCACCATGGGCATGATCCCTGAGTTTAGACACACCAGTGGACCTTGCCTTGCTCCTTGTAGGCTTTCTGGAAGGTTATGGATTTCCTGAATCAGGTTTTTAAGGATGATTTTCTTGTGTTCCTTGACATCAGCCTCCATTTTTATGGTCTTGGATGAACAGGTCCTTACAATTCAGCATTTCAAATGGAGTTTGGACTGCAGGTCCTGCGTTGAACAACAGTGGTTGCTTCAGTTTAGCTTTACATTAAATGTATCATTTAGATTTACTAAAGACATATTATTAGGCTATACTTTAAATTAAAAAAAAAAAAAGGAAAAAATATCCACTGCAGACATTTCCAGCTTTAGTGCAAATGTAATTAGTTTGATTTACTATAGCTATGGGCCACCAACTCCACCTGAGCTTCCAATGAATTGCTAAAAAAGAGAGGCAGAGAGCCAGAGGCAGTCAGGGGGGTGAGGAAGTGTGTGGAACTGGCTCTGACACCCTCACTCAAACATGGCAGCACCCTGGGGCCGGGTGTTCATAAAAAGAACTCAGACCGACTGAGTGCACACTTTTTTATCTTTTTTTTTTTCTCCTTATGCAAATGTTTAAAACTCCATAAGATTGTCTATATCTCCCTGGCATGGCAAGGTTTTGGTAACAGAGGGGTTATAGGGGTGGCTTCTCTGAGAAGCTGCTGGAGACTCCCTGTGTCTGAAATAGCCAGTGGCCACTGGATCCAGGATGGACCCTGCACGGGCCAAGGCTGAGCCCCTCAGATTCCCCCTGGAAGCAGCCCCTGGAGCAGCCCATGGTGAGGCAGCTGTGCCCCTGCAGCCCAGGAAGGGCTCGGGGGAGCAGAGATCCACCTGCAGCCCCTGGAGCAGCCCAGGCTGGGGCAGGGGGATGCCCAAAGGAGGCTGTGACCCCGTGGGAAGCTGTGCTGGAGCAGGATCCTGGCAGCACCAGTGACTCCATGGCTCCAGGCTGGAGCAGGATTGCTGGCAGGATTTGTGATCCCATGGAAAGGACCCAGACTGGAGCAGCTGCTCCTGACAGGTTGGCCCTGTGGAAGGGATCCACACTGTAGCAGTCAATGGAGAAACGACCCCATAGAAGAAATTCATGCTGGCACTGACAGTTCCTGAAGGATTGACCCTGTGGGAAGGACCCACACTGGAGCAGTTCATGCAGGACTGTCTCCCATGGGAGGTACTCCAAGCTGGAGCAGGGGAAGGATGTGTAGTCCAAGCCCTGAGGAGGAAGAAGCTGCAGAGGCAACGTGTGATGAACTGACCACAGTCCTGTTCTCCATGGCCCTGCGCCACTGGAGGGGAAAGGAAGTTAAGAGAATCAGGAGGTGTTTTAAGATTTGGTTTTCCATCTCATTACCCCACTCTAATTTGATTGGTAATAAATTAAACTAATTTCCCCCAGCTGAGTTTGTTTTGCATGAGACAGTATCTGGTAAGTGATTTCTCCCTGTCCTTATCTCAACCCACAAGACTTTTATTTCCTCTCCTCTGTCCAGCTAAGGAGGGGACTGACAGAGTATCTTTGGTGGGTACTTGGAATTAGTTCAGGATTAAGTCATCACACTCATCAAATAACCTGTTTTATTCCACATATAATCTATATAAAATACTTCCAGAATAATGCTCAGTGACATTAAAAGTAACACAAGTCTTGTGCTGTGGGAGGAAGGAGAGGGAATACCAAAGTGTACTACCAGAAATACAACTACCTGGCAAATGTTAATATAAAAGCATTTAATTAGGCTCTTTCACATCTTCCTCTTCCCAATAGAAACAGCACTGATCCACTCTACAGTCATTCAGTCCTTACTGTGAAAAATATCCTTGTTTCACAGACAGAAAGGGCAGAAGGCACTGTTTCAGAAGTCCTTTCAGGTTTTCTTCCTGTTATTTAGTCTTAATTAAATCTTTTCTCCCACTGCAGGACAGCAATAGTTATCTCATAGTTAACCAGTAATGAATAACTGCTACTGGTTAATGAGTAATCATTACCTCAAGTGAGGCCAGGGGAAGCCTGGGGTTTCCTAGAGCAGGCCCCCTTCCTATTTGCATGCTACAGGGTAACATCCCTCTCAATTTGGCCCTGAGACTTCGCTTGCTCACCACCTTATCAGCAGCATAAATGCCTCTGTGGTAGCATGGGGTATTTGATAAGACTGTGTGTCACATAGCACTCAAACTCCATAATCATCTCTGAGCCACAGGAGCTTAAAAACAGAGTGTGAAGTCATCTTTCAAGTTTGAATGCACAAGTAAGCAAAGACAGTAATTAAACTTCAATTGGTATTTTATTTTTAATTCAGCTGCAAAGAGCAGAATCTCGCCTTCAAATTTAATTAACAGCCTTCCCCTCAGCCCCCTCCCACATACACAGCCAGCCATCTATCAACAGGGAGCTAAATTCTCCTTTCTTACAACCCCCGTGAAATCACAGTGGAGAATTTGGTCCAGCAGTTTACAGAGTGCTGACGAGAACCCTGTCATGTAAGGAAGCACATAACTTTAAGCTGAGACTCCCTCCTACTGTTAAGAAATAACAGAGGATTTTTTTTATTTATTTAGTAAGGATCAGTGTGCCCTGTCTTATCTTTTTTATCCACTGATGTTGGCCTTCATTCTTTCTCTGTTTATAAAATACCAAATAAAAAAACCCACCTAAAAAACCCCCTAAAAAACCCACCTAAAAAACCCAAAAAAAACCCCAACCAAACAAACAAAACAAACAAAAAGCCAAAACCAAAAACAAAAAAAACCACCCCAAAACCAAAAAAAAACCCTCAACCAACCAAATAACCAAAAAAACCCACCTTTTAGTTCTTACTAGCCAAAGGTGCTGTATCTGCATTTTTCTCCTTGAGACTGTCCTAGGTTGTAACAGGCTGATTCTCATAGACAAGATTTCCAAGTTCATGTCAGAGGTGATTAGTGGGAAGGAATGAAAAACTTCCTTTATTGACACCATGGGAAGGGGCTGGGAGAAGGACTGCAGTAAGGCTGAATGAAAAAGGAAAAACCTACTCTGTAAGTCAGGAGCTCTGGATCTTCCTTCAACTCACCCCTTTCCTGTGTGTTCAGAGCTGCTCTTTAGGCTGCTGAAGACCTCTGAAAATATAGGTTTTACAGTTCTTGTCACACTCAGGTCAAACACAGGTGTCAGAAGATAAAGTCAGAAATGGGATGAGAAGAACCACAAGGGGTGTTCACAGGGCTTATGGTGGTGAACCCCAGAAAATAATGGCCATCAGTGGGAAGGAGGTGATAAAACATTCCATAGCCATAGCCTTCTGATCCTTCTGTGATATTCACACACAGCCCTCATGGATTGCCTCCTGTCATGTAAATGGACAGTCTGCTCCCCAAATGACCTTTCCAAATCCCCTCTCCTGTGCTTCCATCTTGCACTTCACTATTGAGGAGTTACTGGGGAGCTCGTGTATCTCAGAAAATAACTGAGTGATAGCACAGCGTGTATCCATAGGATTTCCCAAGGAGAACCAAGAAAACACTATCTCAGACTTAAATAATTCAGTTTAAATTACCCAGTTTTGAAAGATCAGCTGTGTAGCCATGTGTAGCACAGGTGTACATTCGAGCTGTATAATCTGCAAAAAGGTGCTTATTTGGATTCCAGTGAAGAGCTGGTTGTGTTTGGACCACTGCAAATCCAAGCTCTCTCTCGCTTGCAAAACGTTATGCAAGCAAACAGAAAAAGCTTAAGGAAGATATGAGCTTTAAAGGAAATTACATGGCAGCTGTCTGTTACAGGGTTTCATGTACCATCTTTCTGAATTCCTGTTAATGTCCTCTGTCAGTAGCAAGCAGCTGAAGCAAACAGGCCAGTGGTCTGGTTCACTCTGCTAATCCTTGCTTTTGGATATACCAATTACAGTGAGCTCAGGCTAGCAGCAAAATTAATTAGAGGAAGAAAGCTATTAACTTGCTCTGCAAAATTAGGTGTGTTAAGCTGCCTCTCACACACCTCCACACATAGGTGCAGCTTTGCTAATTGATTACTGAGGAAGGCACCTGATATTATTGCCTGTATATGTGTTCTGTATTTCAAACTCCAGGGAGGGATTGAATAACTTTTTGGTTCCTGAGGCACTACTAAAATTAATATTAAAAAGGAGACAGTTGGATGCTGCAGTAGAATGCCATGGAACTTTTGGACTAAATCCTCTAAAACGTTGAAATGTCGTTCCTACATGAATCTAACTAAATTTAAATTGGGCCTAGCTGAAAATTATATTTCCAGGCACTTAATTATTTCCAAATATGGAGGGCCAGGATGGATTGCTCTAGAAAGCTCTTCACTTTCTGACTTTCTGCTGAGGTCCTGAGAGAGCCATTCAAGATCAAAGAAACATTTTTTTTGCCTTTTTCTTTTTTTTTTAACATGTTATTGTTTGAATTCTTCACTCAGAATAAAAAAAAAAAAAGTTAGCGACAGACCTGCTCACTGTCTAAATCATTAAATAAAGATTAAATGGGAAAGGGCTGTCCCAACTATCTTCTTTTAATGAATGAGGTCCATTAGAAATCAATCTTCAGAAGAAGACTGATCTGATTGGATCCCAGCAGTAATTACTACCTAACATATTGTATTGGTATCCTATGTAATCAATAGATAGAAGCAAGCATTTTAAAAAGCATATGCTAGTGCAGGTTATTTTAAATATCTCCAGCTCACAGCATCTCAAAAAAAACACATCCATTAATGCAAGTGCAGCTTTCTGAGTTTATGTACTGCTGAGTTCTGATGTGTGCAGCTTTCCAAATTTAGAAGTTAGAGAAATGTATAATTATAAGAATATTAATTATAAAATGTATTCAGTACAAGAATCTATTAAATGGTCATGGCATTATGAGATGTTATAAGGAATACCAATAAAAACATGTATGCACTATTCTCAACTGTATGCCATTAAATAATCAAAGATCCAATCAAGCAGGACTCTATTTATGTTAAATGTAGTTCTACTCTGCACTTATTGTTATAATTTTATATTATTATAACTTATTATTATTTATATATTTTGAACATGAGCTTGAAAAGTTTATAAATATGTTTATATGACTGTATTAAGACAATTTCTTTCCTATCAAGGTCTGTAGCTAACATGGTGACACTCATGAGAACCTTGTTTAACTGGCAGTAGGTAAATATAAATAGCCTTCTAATAATTATAATATGTTGAATAGCAAGAGAAGCATATTAGAAGTGAAACAATATTGTCAACCTAATTGAGTAGTGGAAGTAAGTTAACAGCCCAATAATGCAATATAAATTAAAATGCCATGAAATCATGATAATATAATAAGAGTCTAAATAAGATTCAGTGACAGTAATATCTCAGACCAAAAGCTTCTTTAAGATGGTTCTGCCTAAAATCACACACACACACACGAAACTGCATTAAAGGGACATTACTAAGGTTGCAAAGTCAAGCACTCAAAACAAGTTAGGGAATGCTTGAATTAAGTTTGCCCGCGCAACATTAATTTGGCACCCTTGTGTGGGGGCATTATGGCGCAGTCTTTAATTACATGATCACATGCTATTTTTTCCACAGGGTGCCTGCCACCTTCAGCTAATTAAGGTTCAGAGGAAAACTTAATTTTCACATTCTCTAATTTCTGCAGGCTTGACTTTGCAACCTTAATGATGTTATTTTAACATAGGATTTTGGGTTTCTATCTGTGTGAGGAAGAGAGACAGAGGTGGAAGGGTGAAGGGGCAGGTGTGCATTCATTTCCCTAAGTTAAGAAAGCAAATATTTTAAAGATCATAGTCATTCCATGATCTCATACTGACAGCAAGTTAGGTCTTTGGCAAAATGAAAATATAAAATCAAGTTTAGAAGCCACGCTCATTGTGCTCAAAGCTAAACCAGTGAAGGGGTAGCAAAAATGGGCTGTCATTTCCATGGGATAGTATTAAATTCAACCATTTCTAGTGAGCCAGTCAGTACTGGGAGAGGTGATCAAAATATGCATCCTCCACTTCCTAGACAAATGAGATGTTGAGGCTGTATGTTCCCCTTTTGTTTATTCTTCACATTTTTAAATCTGTGTCTATAACTGTTTATTTGTATTTTTGTCATCGTGCATATACATGCCATACATATATTTGGCAAGTATGTGGACAAACCTCACTTTTTGATGCTAAAATACATCACATTTGAAGGCACTTTTGGGATGCCAAGTAGTATTTTAGATTTCACAGATGTCCAGCAGCCTGGTTGAATTAATTTATTGGCCAACATAAGCAGAATGAAACTGGACCAGAGAAGCTGATGATCTCTGCCTGCCTCAAGGTGTGGCTGGGGGTGACTGTGTGCAGTGAGGTGGGTGATGTTAGGCTGTGCTCTGGACCCTGTCAGGCAGCTTGCAGTTTTCTTACAGCTTGCTGTGCAGCCTGGAAATGCACTCGATTTCACATGATCCCAGAGTCACCTTTCCACTCTTTGTTCAGCTGTACATGGACAAAACAGTTTAGGAATGATCCTGCAGTCATATTTCTACCTAAAGCATAAATTAACTTTAAATCAACAAACTTCAGGCTTGACTGTGCTGCTGAAGCTTAAGTGTGGGCTGGGCTGTACTACTTTATATACATTCAGACACAAAATAGACTTCAGAGTTTGCACTGCTTTGGTGCTGGGATACTTGCAGAGCTTGCAGAAACTGAACTAAGATCTCTCACAATTCCATAAAAATCATCAGTAATTTTGTAGATTTCATCAGCTGGTAGAATCTGACTTGGACATCTGGGGAAATGGGAACTGGAAAACAGTGTAAGATAGTCAAGCATCCTCCAGTCCTGAAGATGGATGGAAAAGTTCAAGAAGCAATCCCCAGCACTGTGTAGGACTACAGCATGGAGCTCATGGTCTTGTACATGGCTGTTTATTCAGCTAAAACCAGAGCAAATAAAGCTTCTTCTTTCTGCTTCCCCTGTCTTTCTCTTTTTTTAAATTTTTTTTTTTTTTATACCTCATTACTATAAGTGAAAACCTGAGACTGATCTTTCAGCTTCTTCTTTACCACTAATAATAGAATATCTGTGGTCAAATTAAGGTCTTGTTAACTTGTTTGTGTGTGCATTGGTGTGTATGGATTTCTCAGAGGAAAAACTCCTGTTTTCCTTGCATGTATGAAAGGAATTAATGAAAAGAATTACAGTTACCACCTGAGCTGTTGCATCATCTTTTTATATGTATCGAATTGGTGGCAGCTACCAACATCTTCTAGACTGATTTGTTTTGCTTTTAAGATATGTTTGGGGTTTTTTTCCCCTTGTTTATTTTTTAAACAGACAAAGAATGCCTTGCTGCAGTAGCAAGGTTCACGTGGATCTGTACAGCTGGAGGAAGTGACCTGTGCCTTTTCTCCAACAAATTTCTCTGTTCATTTGAAAGACCAGTTTCTTTGGAATGGCAAATGCACTTCTATACCACCACATTTTTTATTTTCTTCAGCAAATGGAAGATTCTAAACAGTGCACTACAGGTATCTGCATGATGTTGGACTGCATGGTACAGAAATGTGGTGGGAAAAAATTTTAGGTTTGTCCAGTGGTCTGGTCTAGGGCAACTGGAGTAGTTTTTCAGACTTTTCCTCACTTTTCCTCATGTAAAAATTTTCCCCAAACTGAATAGAACATGGCCAGTTTACAGCTGGAGTGAGAGAGACTATTTTTTTTCTCTTCTAGTTTTTAAATTTTTTTTATTATTATCATTATTTGATTTTTTTTCAGGTGGGCTTGTCAAGACAATTTATGAAGAGGTAAGACTGTTTTCAAATGGATAAGAACCAGTGCATTAGTCTTTCCCAGCGTGACCTCCCCTTGCTCCTCTCAATCCTTTCTCGCAGTTCTTTCTTACTTACTTGTTGTTTCTTTCTTTTCTCACAGTGGGTGGGCAAGTTTCCAGACATAGGGAATGGAAGTCTTGCAAACCAGTGCATGGAAAGGCTTGCAGACTGAATTTTCTGTTGATCCACAACATGATCTCTGACTCTGGAGTTCCCCTGACTCACTCTGGCTTCAAAGGGACTCAGTCAGGCCCATGGTGTTAGAGGAGTCCAATTATATTTAATTACAGCTGCATGTATTTTTTGAACATGAGTATATGCCTGCAAGACAAAGGACTGTGAAAAGGATTTCATAAAGGCCACTCAGTAGACACTATTAGGTTATTCAATTAGTTTCTCTAATTTATAGAAATGCTTTAAAAAAACAATATTACATCTGATAAAGCAAAAGAGTGATCACAATTAATATTTGGCCTTTATACATAGCTTTAATTCTGGTAATGAAGGGATTCTTGCAGGAAAGAAGCTCTGTTAGATCTTATAAGTAAAAAAAAAAAAAAAA
>VWZP01005355.1:208114-253041 GCA_013396995.1 Dicaeum eximium | reverse complement strand
AAAAAAAAAAAAAAACCAAACCAAAAAAAAACCCAAAAAAACCAACAACCAAGATACCCAATGAAATGCAGGTATTACCTGTTTTGGAAAAAAATACATGGTGTCCACTGTCACCTCTTTTCCTTGAAACCAACAAAAACTTCCCTCTTATGACAGGAAACCCAGTTGTGTACAGATACAGACCAGCATTAATAAAACCTGTTTCCTGTGTTTTAGGCAGATCCTGGCTTGCAGTATTTGTGATCCTTTGCTGGGCATTGAAGGCAATCATGGAATCGTGGGATATCCTGAGCTGGGAGGGACTCACAGCAAGCACCAAGTCTGACTCCTGACAAATCTAACTCAGCCCAGCCTGAAGCTAATGATATAAAAACCAGCCATGCCAACCTGACCTGTATATGTCTGTTTGCCCAAACCTTAATCCCACTTTAAGTGAACAAAGAACAAGGAATTTGACCATCTTCAAGTAACTTATGTCAGTGCTGAGACTCATCCTTGGCAGACCACCTAAAGAGATCTCTCACCAAGCTCCACTTTGTGCTGGAAATATCTGAAGCTCTGCTGCTTACCAATGCAGAGAGGATAGACAGAAATAGCATTCCTCCTTTGTTTTTTTTTTTTTTTTTTTCCCGCTGACCTTCTTGCAAGGTTTAAGGTTTGCCTCGTTCCAGAGGATTGGAGTTTTCAGTCTTCTAGCTACAAGCTCATACTTGTGTAAGAGCAGATTTGATCCAAAGACCTTATATTCCCTCATCAATTTCATGAGCCATTGCATTTCCCCATCTGTAGTGATTTAAAAAAAATACATTATATTAGAGGATATGCAAAACATTAGCTGTGAAAATGGTTGAATCTGAGGTTTTATGGTTTATCACAGGAAAAAAAGTCACATCAGCTAACCCAATATGCAGGGTGTCCATTTATGGAAATCACTTGTTAAACCTCCATGTAGCTATGCCTAATTATTTTTTTAAAATTATTTATGGGTTCTTTTTCCAGCTCTTATACTACCTACTTTACACCTGAGGCTTTTTGCACCAACAAAATGAACTACTTTAGTACCTGAAAGAAATTATGATTGCTAATGTACTCCTGTTCTGTATGTGCTAATATACTCCTTTGCAAGAATGATGAGCCAGGTACTGAATGAAGTTCAGAAGCCAAGGGCAGAAATTCCCCAGAAAATTATTTTCTAGGCACCAAATAGAGGGAGAATTGTACAAAGAATTTCAACATGGTTTATTTTCACTTTTACTTGTCTGTGGGACTGAATGGGATACTTCCAATGACTTGAGAAATCATAATCTTGACAAGTGGAGTTTAAATGCAAAATATGAACAGAGAAATAAAGGGGAAAAAATTGTACCTAGATGTGACTTTTGTTCTGCATAATACTGTTAGTGTCAAATTCCTGGTTCCTATGCTATAGCAAACTGCCTTTAGCTAAAGGTGCTAGTGCACAAGAAAAGGAAAGGCTGAAGGTTTTTGGTTGGGTTTTTTGGGATGTTTCAGTGCACTGGAAGGACCCCAATTGTTTTCATGTCCTGTTCTATTTACAAGACCAACTTTTTTCTGAGATCACATGATTTCTTTCATGATTAAATACATCTTTAGACAAATGTTCAAAAGATCCTGCAGATGAAAGCAGTGCTACTGAGGAAAATAAGTGAAGGGGTAGCAAAAACAGGCTGTCATCTGCATGTGATAATATTAAATTCAACCATTTCTAGCAAGCCAGTCAGTACTGGGGAAGGTGATGAAAGATGGAAGAAAAGAATTAATAGTCTTGCTATGAAGAAAGATAAGAGAGTAAACCTTAATACTTTTAAGTATATGTGATCCTTAGACGTATATTTATGGTATACCTAATTAATGGTAGGCCATTAATGCAAACCTGCATTTCAGAGAAGAGCCTATATTTAATCTACTAAAAAGAATAATTGCCTTAGAAATAGCCCAGTGCCTGATTTTGTAGATTGACTTATTTTAGATGCAGACACTATGCACTGTCACGAGCTAAGATGATGGTCTTCAGTACAATGTTTTTGGGGTTTTTTTTAATAAATATTCTACTTTTTAAAGAACACCCTGCAAGATTTTTTTTTTCCTTTCCTCTTTTACAATAGGAAAGAGCTTTACTTGGGAAATCATCCAGCCATCTACAAAAAGTTACTGGACTTTGTTCCTTCAGCCAGAAGACAAAAAATCAGCTGGGAAGAATACATTTTTTAGCTCACTGATAAGATTATGAAGCCAAGAAGTAGTCTTTAGAACAATTTTCATATAAGGAACAATATTTCTCCTCACTTTACAAATGTCTTAATAAAAAAAAAAATACTAGAACACTAGGTCCCCTACTTTTTCCACATTAACACTTAGAAGGAGTTACAACGAACAAGTGAGACCTGGTGGTAAATAAGAAAACGTTAATATAGCCCTGTTATTTGTTAGAGTAAGGGCACTACATGTTCCAGAGACATGGAATCTCAGTATTGTACAGTAGTTTGGGTTGGAAGAGACCTTAAAGATCATCTTGTTCCAAGCTCCCTGCCATGGACACAGACACCTTCTACTAGAACAGAACTGAAATGGAAATTTTGGGATCTGGAAAAGACAGACACGTCATTCCTGGTGCTGGAATAGGTCTTGGGAACCCATGGTCTCTGAAGAAGGACTGGGCTGACCTAAGAAAGCAATGCCAGTGTATTGCATTATTGACTAGAGCATCAGAACACAGGATCTGAGTAGAGTGGGGTTCTCATGACAAAGATATCTTTCCTGAAACAGTGAAGCCTAAAAAAACCATGGGAATCACATTTTTTATTCATTCTATTCATATCTGTTCCTGTGTTAAAGGAAGCATCAAAATATTAAAATACTTTGCAACATATCGAACTCAAAATTTATCAGAACCCACCTGAGTCAACGTAATTGGTAATGAAAGTTTCAGAATTATGTATCCACTGTGGCTCGGATCTGCGTCTGGTGTAAATCTTCTGTGACTGGGACTGCAGGGTCAGAATGGGATGCAAAATTCAGCAGAAGATGCTATCTTATCCAAACCAAGATTATAAGAACTTTACAACAACTGTTTCCAGGGCAGCTGAGATTAATAATTTCTGACTTTGAATTGATACAAAATTAATAATTTCATCTTTGTTCAGAAAAACAGGAAAATTCAAATCCGTGTGACCAAAGATTTGTCTATGAACAATTTATTTATTATTACTTTCCTTAAATCATGCATATTAAATATTTTGCTAGAGGAATTCCAGCAAGTTTAACTTCAGAAGCACGTTTTTGTATTTTTAATTATTATTCTAATTATTCCTATCTACATTTTTCATTCTCATTTATGCCTAAATATAATAAAAAAATATAACTATTCATACAATCCTTTGACCTTTTTCTCTTCTATATAACCCAAATTTGCATCCCCCTACTTAAATGTTATTGCACATCCCTTTAATTAAATTGATGCAGAATGAATAAACAGCACCAAGGACTGAATGTTATTGTAAAGAGACCGTGCCACGACACCAGGTGTCAAATCCCCTGTAATAATATGTGCAATAGAAATGTTCATCTGCTGTCAATCACAGACAAGGATCACTCTGTTGCCTTTCCAAGCCCTTCTAAAAACTTCTGTATTTTTTACAAGAGGATAAAGAAAAATGTTTTCTCTCTTCTAATCCAACTATATTCCAAATATTATCATGGTGTAATGGACAATGAAAAGGATAATGGCCGAGAAATATTTTTTTATTGGTTGTTTGTTTTCAATTGTTTTCAATTTCAATTGTTGATGTCAAGCAAAATAAGATTTTATTTAAAGGTAGAGGTAAAATATTTCTCCCCAAAATCTTAATTTCATAAATATAAGAAAAATTAATATTGTGCTTCAAAATTCCTGGAATAAGTGAGACCTAAATACACAATACAAAATTGCTGAAACTTTGCAAGACATTACAGCACTTAGATATCATGGGTATATGCCTCTCTAGGCTGGGCCCTTAAAACAGCTCCCTAATCTATATAATAATATCAATAATGAAGCTTTCAGTAGATATCAACCTCCTGCTAAGTGCACTCTCTCTGTTTGAAAATCTTGCTAATTCAAGACCATTAAAATAGATTCTCTTAAAGACTCCACTCTGTCAAACACCAAAACCAGAGATATACAGAGAAAGGGATTTAATTATCACTGTTCTATATCTCGAACTGTGAGTTTTTTCTGAGTAATAATTGCCTAAGTTTGTCTTCAAAAGGCATTTTAATAGTGTTAATACTAGTAAATATTGCTCATTTCGGTACTGATGTGCCATTTTAATAGTTCCCACGGTTTCTAAAAGTCATTTCTTATTGTTTTACTGTAGAAAGAATCTCACTTTAATTATGTCATAATTGTTTGTAAGCCATAGAATCTTAATTAATGCCAATGGCTTAAAGGCACATACTGAGCACAAACTTTATGGTTCTGTTTGTTTCCCAGGCTCTTCCTTCTGCAACAAAAGCCCCAGCATGAGTTCCTATGAGATGCCTATTTCCTGTGGTCCTTTCTCTTTGTTGCTGATTTTTATATGGATATATTTTGTAGTCTTCTCCCTCTTTCTGCTTCCCTGCTTCTGTCATATTTATTTGTATGTTCTTCTTTCTCTTTTTAACCTCATTTCAATGGATGATTGCCAGTACATTTCTAGACACAACACAAATATGGGATTCAAAGTTAAGAGCGGGCAGAAACTACACTAAAACCATAGAAATTATGTTTCCCTAAATATCTGGGTTTTGTTCCATGCTGGGAATCTTAGCCACTTGCATGATGCTTCTGAAAAAAAAGAAAAGAAAGGGAAAAGAAAAAAAAAAAAGAAGAAAGTTAAATAACTGCTTTCTACGATATTTTAGAATTGGAAGACCTCAAGCAATTGTTCTGATTATTTGAAACATCCTGGTCATGGTTTTGAGATATGAGCAAAAGAATGAGAGGATATTGCAGGGAAAAAAAATTCCAAAATTTCTGCTGGAAGATAAATAATCCTGCTTCTCCAGTTGAATCAAAGGTAAAGAGAGAGAAAATGGCTACAGCAGATTCTCACCTGGATTTACTTACAAATAATTTTCATCACAGTAGTAGCTCAAGTCTTAAATCCAGAGTCTCATGTTCTAACTGCTGCTTAAACACAGAAATAACTCTGTTACCATGCAAAGTCGAGAGAGACAACATTATCATTTTACAGGACACAAAGAAATGATACATAAAGAGATTAAATAACTAAATTTTCAAAGACACTCACATGTGCAAGTGAAAATAACTTCTTTTTCTCCCTTGAAACATCTCAGCAAGCTACACACCTGAGTGGGCTGTGTGTCATTATTTTCCACTCCAATCCCCAAACATACCAAAATAATTATCCACTAGCATAACGTCAAACAAAAATCACATTAGAGTTGCTAGATGGTTTTTGGATTTTTTTTTTTTTTTTACCCCTCTGGAGCATATTTCTAAGCTTTTACTTTTTCTTTCCTCATGGGATGTATTTTAGAAAAAAAAAAACAAAAAACAAAAAACAAAAAAACCACAACAGATCACAATATATAAAATTGTGTTTGCTTTATTTTAATGTAATAACAAATATGAGACAAATTCTTTCCTATATTAGTTATTTTTTAAGAGAGCTCCTTTCTTTTCTGTCTGCAGGTATTTAAAAGCACCAAAAGTTGAAATTGCTGGATGAAATTTTGCGATCTGTAGTATTAAGAGAAAAGAGGGGGAAATATTCAAATTTGTTATTCTGGAAACTTCCATGGGAAGGCAGAAGAGCTTTTCCTGCAGAGAAACCCTCCCCAGAGCAGTGGGGCTTGCACCACACGTGGGGCCCCAAGCAGAAGCCCAAATGAAGGCAGGATTCCAGGCTGGATGAACCAGCACAGGTCCAGCATGGCAGTTCCCAAACATGAGGAATGGTTGTTCCTGAAATCCTGGCAGTTCTCCTCCCTTACAGCAAAACCCCTGACAACTGACAGGTGCTGTCAGCTGAGATCCTGCTGCTGTTAAATGTCAGAGCATCCTAGAAGGGAAAGGACCAGGATGTCTCCTTCCTGCAAGGAGAGAGAAGATTTCGAGACAGGGATGGTCTTTCTCAGGCAAGCTGTGCTTCCTTTAAATCATGCTTTACCAAATAACAAACTCTTTACTGCCAGGGATGCAATGTCTGCAACTAAGAGGAGACAGAATTTCTTTTCCAGGACCTCTGCCTCTCGCAAGCAAGTGAGATTTTTGACACCTGGTCTCTCCAATAAAATATTGAGATCTTCTATGGCAACTTAAGTTTTCTAAATACAAATGAACAGTATCTTTCTGAAAATACTTAATTTTAGAAGAAGGGGAAATCTTTGTGACAAGCAACTCTATCTTAATATGTTTGGGATCGATGATGGGACTGACAGTTATTATTATTCCAATCTGACTGTGAGAAAGTTTTATATGCCCAGTACCCATCAAATGCCACCTTCAGAGAAATTCCACTCAATCTAATGAAGTTCTAGCATTATTGGCCAGTTTTACTGATAAAATCTCATAGATGCCATGAGCTTCCCTGGGGCCAACACCTTGAAAACTTTCTGTAGGGATCAAGAAGACGTGCTTGTCAAAACAGTGAAAAATATTTTCAGGAATATTTCTTCAGTGTCACAAAATGGCAGGGGAATGGACTTTTTTTCCTCTTCTAGCTTACATTAGCTTTAATATTTGTTGGGAAAAAAAAAAAAAAAAAGAGATAGTATTTAGAAAAATGGGCTTTGGGTCATATTCTCAAATGGCATAAATTGCTACATGTCTACTGATCTGTCCTATTACTTGGAATTCTGTTCAAGAAGAGGGAATCTCATGTTTTTCTGGTTTCACCAAATATCCTTCCATTTCACCTTTCATTCTCCAGGGCAATGATTATCAGATGTTGAAGACAACATATAACTTTTTGCCTCAGGCAAATTCACAAATGTTTGCAGCTTTGCTGCAGGGCAGAGGTAGAATATAATCATATGTGCCACAAAAACAGTTCTTTTCACAGTCAAACCAGAGAGCTTTTTAGGCCAAGATTAAATTTGTCAATATTTCTGGAGAAATTAGCCCTTATGTACAGGGAGTTGCAGAGTGAGAATTGTTATATTGTTAATGTAAGGAAACACGCCAGAATGCTCTGCCTACATGTAGACATTTACTGAGCAACTCACTCCAACTCCCTCACATCCAGTGGAGAAAAGGTGGGAACTTTTGGGACAATATTCATCCCAGGCCCATATCTAAGATGGGTCAAATGAAATATGCTCTTAAAGGGTTGGATTTTTTCCCCTTGCCCAGGCAATGGTGACCACCCTAGATCGAAACATTTTATTCCAGCACCCACAGTCAGGAATAAGAAAATGCCACTCTGAGTTTCAGCTATGGCCATAACAGTATAAATTGTGCAGGTGGGAAGCAGGTGTCTGAAGCCAGCCTCCCATCTGACTTGCTCCCAGGGTATTTGGGGTTTTTGGCATCAACTACAGCTGTCAGGTTTAAGTTCCTGTTGTGGGGCAGCCTCCCTGGCGCTGAACGGGCTGTTCCCTGGCAGACATCCCACCCCTGTCCCTTCCCATCCCTGTTCCCCTGGCGTGGAGCAGCAGTGGGAAGAGCCCTGCCCTGCTCAGGGTGACAGAGCTGTCTCCATCACGGGATGGGTGAGTGCCACATCACTGCACCACCCCAGCCCTGTCTGTGCCCTGCCCATGCCCGGCTTACTGTGCTCACTTGAGCACTTTATTTATATGGCGTTATCTTCAATTGTGCTGCGCATTTAAAATCCACTTTAGCCACTCTCAGGACCCTGTTCAAGAACTGTGGCTATGACCTACTGAAGTTATCTGGTTTAGTGACATGAAGGGAAAAAGAAAAAAAATAAAATGAGTGCCTGAATTACCACTGGGTCTCTGCTCATAATGGGTGACTAAATACAGAACAGTGCTCTGTTTTAAAACTGTCAACAACCCATGGTCTTTTTTTTTTATATTTACTTTAATGAGAATAACTCACAACAACAGCAGCTTGTCATCACTTCCATCTCATTGCTCTTGTTTACACACAGGGCTGTAAAACTTTACCTCTGCAGATTGCTTTAAAAACATAAATAAAAATAAAATCTAATTTACATTTTTGTTCCAACTGGTTTTCTTGACAGACAGCTGCCCACAGCTCAGTGGTTGCTCTGTTCAGTTACTTTAATTTTCAGCTTTCAAGTTTTTCTGCAGCCCATTCAGAAGTAAATTCTCAGGGAAAATTGAGCTCTGTCATGGATGGATTAGTACTATAATAGTTGGTCACATATCTTGCATGAAACCTTTCAAAAGCAAGGCAAATGAGAAGGAAATGAAATTCATTTCATACTTCTTCAAGCACGCTAAAAGACTTTCTCTCCAAGTAATCTGTGAAGTACCACTAGTTTATTGGAGGTTCACATAACTACCATTACATTATACCTTGTCACAATCTCATATATTGGGTGACTGCTTTTTCTGAACTGATGGTACCTGCAAAGTGTGCTCCATAGGCACTGAGGAGAGAATACCGTTTCTCAGATCGAAATGTATAGGTCCTAGGAACGGCATAAATAAAGGTACTTGAAGCAAATTGGGACATTACAGGTCATAGGTCAATGAAATCTGAAAGAGAGATATATTGAGGAGAAGTCGTGTTTGCTATGTGATGAGCTGATACACTGAGAAAGGGAAGGGAGGGAGGGAGGAGAGGGAAGAGCAAGAGGGAGAAAGCATAATAAAGTTTTTTCTCGGCAGTTAAGGTGCAGGAGCTGCAGCCATTTTCCCTGGCGGAGCGGGGAGCAGGGATATTGCTCTTAGCAATCCATTTGGTTTCTTTGTCATTTGCAATGAAGGCAGTGCTTCATCCCTTAAGCACATCTGCGCGCGTCTCCCGGAGTGGATAAACGTGTGCTTTATTTCTTCCTAGCGTGGGATAAACAAATATCCGCATTATTTTGGATAGTTATTTGATTCTGCCTTTTAGATGGAAACTGTTTGCAGGCGAGGGGGAAAAGGAATAGCTGCAGAGATCTTGTTCATGAGTTGATGGTGTCACAAAGAATTGTAAGCAGAAATGTGGTTGATGTTTCGCTGCTGGTGCAGGAAGGGAAAGAATTGATGTGAGCCATGATTCAGGCCCTGGTTCAGGTAAAGAATTAAGCAAAAGTTTTAGGCTTCTGGAAATTAAAAACCTACTTGAAGGCCCTGATACATTAAGAGTTAGCATTGCAGATTTTCTAAACAGAATTGTTTTGTTAGGATTTAAGTGGGAGAGTGTGATCATTTAAAAATATCTTTAGAATAGCTGGTAATTGTGATTTAATTGCTAAGAAATTTGTTTTTCTGGTTGTCAAAGTGCTGCAACAGTAATTCAAACTCAGTGTGTTTGCATAAAAGTGTTGAAAATATAGTTTATGATGTATTTTAATTGCAAAGCTTTTTACTTGGGACAAAAATAAAAAGACAGTTCTCAAAAACACATGAAAAATGTTTGAAGTCCCAAAACAAAATCACAATATGTTTTGCTTTCTCTGATTCTATTTTTTCCACAAAAAATTGATGAGCCAACAACAGCAAAAAATATATTGCCCCCCCAATAAATATTAAAGGAAAAAAATATTATTTATGAATAATTGAAGTCAATGACTTGCAGTCAGACCTTGCTCTAACAAAACGCAACCTACCAATCAAAACCAAACCCAAACACTCCCCCAAAAACCAAAATGAAACAGATCAGCTTTGTCTGATTACAGAAATGCCTACTAAGTCCTAAAAATACCTTAGGAATTTAACATTTAGGTATGAGACTTTGTCTACTGAAGAAGACAAGACACCAAGTATTTTCCCCAGTGCAAATACAAAAAAAAAAATTTGATTTTATTGATTTAACCTTTTACTTATGTCAAGAATAAGGCTAATTTTCCCAATCTGTCTGCTATTAAGACAATTCATCTTCTACAACCATCCAAGAGCTTCCATCCAAGAGGGATCAAAAATGTTCCTATTACTGTTATTGTTCAGGATTAAATTTCTGTCCATTGCAATTTTAAATTAGACTATTCTGCACTGTGCTCTCCCTTATTCTATGTTTACTAAACAGATCGAATCCATGTTGGAAGGATCCTGAGCAAACTGGTCTGGTGGGAGGTGTCCCTGCCCATGGCAAGGGCTTGGAAAGGGATGGTCCCTAAGGTCCCTTGCAACCCCAACCATTTGTGACCCTGTGATTCTAAGATATGTCTCTCAGCACAGCTAGAGGGGGAGCCTGGGATAATAATTTCTCTGATTTAAGCACTATTGATATGGCTACGTTGTCTACTCAGATGCAGCTGTGGCAATAAATAAGAACAGCTCCCACGTACCAGAATTTCCTTGTGCTGTTTGAACAGAGATGAAAAGGAGAGCTCTGACCTAAAGCAAGCACCATGTAAACATAAACCAAGGAAAAGAAAAAGGAAAAAGCTAAATTCAAACAAAACTAGTACCATAAAAAAAACTGAGACAAAACACAGGCGAGTCTACAAGACCTGTCTGTATATCAGAAATATCTCTCTTGAGCAGCCTGTACTGATGATTTCTGTGACTAGAAATGGTTCTTTTAGTCAAACCAAGGACAAATGCCTAGTAATAAAGAGGGAATTAGCAGAAAGCAGCAGGATTCTTTTCAGAGGTATGTGCCCCAACAAAAAGTGGGCTCTGCAATTTGTACCTAGAACTATCCACAGCTCTTTTCCTCATAGAATTTGTATAAGGCAAGCAAATTTAGCTAAATGGGCAGGATACTGTTCCATAATTAACCATTAACATGGTAATACTTCACCCAAAACGTCTCTGTCCAAGAGAAATGTGCCAAGTGGCACAACAGACGTCTGATTAGAGAGGGCCTGCAACAGATTTCGTGGAGAAACCTCAGCATCTTCCTCAGCTTTGATCACAGCCATTGATTAATATTACCTTGTGCTCCAGGTCAGCAGTTTCCATCAGCCTCCAGGTGCCTTAACAGAGTGGAAGGCAAGAAATTAGAGCTAGCAAAGGCCTGAAGGGTTAACCTCCTTGTAGTGCAAAGGGATATTCTGCACAGTGTGTTTAAAAAAGGGCAAGGACGTAGTCCAAGAGAGAGGAGTTTCTGATCACACGATAGAAGAATAAAGTTCCCTGTGTTGAATTTTTACACTGTCTACTGGGAGAAGGGAAGGAGGAAAGCAGCTGTAGTTGGATCAGGTGAAGTTTTCCAGAAAGTACTGCAGTTTCTGATTTGGGAGATGGATTATCTTTTGGTTTTGTTTTTCAATAAAATCAAGAAATGTATGCTGACATTTTACATATCTGTATTCAATTTTAAAAAAGTCATTAACTGAGAGTAGCTTTTGAAGAACTACAACACCCAAAAATACCAGATCTAGAAAAAAATAAGAACAAAAAATTGCAAAAAGCTGTACTGTTTAATTTAAAAGATATAGAATGTTTTCCATTTGGGTATTGGAGAGCTTTAAAGGTGAGAATAATTTCTTTTAAGTTCATCCCCATAACTTGAACAAATCTAGTAAATGAGAAAGATACAGGCAGAGAGTGCAAATTATTCAAAGACAAGCTTGTGAGAAGGGACAAATTGGTTTCTGGAGCCTCGATTTACCTCCACAGGGTAAAGTAGGGGCCTGTTTTGGTAGGTTAGACTGCAGAGCTAATTCAGACTTCTGAAATTAGGCAAGAGTCATATCTCCAAATGTACCTTGATAGCCCATTCCAAAAGACAGCCATTACCTGAAAAAATCTTTTAACTTCTGCTACCAGCATGATCATTTAGTGAACCTGAGGTCTAGGTACAAGATTTGTTTGCCATTGGAGGCAAAGTCAGAAGTACTTGGTAAAGCTTTTTGAGAGGCCAAAAACTTAGTTGGTATAACATTTCACAGTTCTAAAAGAGGTAATGAGCCATCTGCATCACTAAAGCTTAGGCCAAAACTATTCAAGTGTCCAATACCTGTGAGAACAGAGTCTGAAGAAAGAAAGATTGGTGTGGGAAAAAACCCCAAAAACACCAGAAAGGTTTTTTGGTGGCCTTTCAGCAGGGGGCAGTGTGTATTCCTTCATTTAAAAAAAGTTAGAAATATACCTCAGCAAACCCGAAGCTGCCTGTAGTGGAGGGGTATGAGGAGGTCAATAAGAAATGCTGGACTTAGGACCATGTAGCAAATTATAAAGTGAGCAATGCTAAAATCAATATGATATTTGACTGTCAGCCAATGCAATTTGTTCAAAATAGGTTAAATTCACTCCTGCCATTTCCTCTTTTATAAGGAACTTGGCAGTCTCATTCTGTTATCAAGTGCAAAGCCCTCTCTGAGGTCTGACTGGGATAGAAATGAATGCAATTTTGAAATATTCCATAAATGCAGAGTGATACAGGGGCTAAGATAGGCATGAAATCAGACTGAAACTTTTTATCTGCTGCATATCAGGTTATCCCTGAGATGAGATGACCTTTGCCAGACCTTCCCCCCACCAAAGCAGAAAACAAAATATGTGAGTATTTTGCATAAACACCACACTCTTCATCTTTCATCTTAAAGAACTATATAAACATCAAGGTTCTTAATTATTAGTGCATTTTCATTGCTGAGGTAAGATAGAGTCCAGGAATTTGGGCTCTGCTGACTGAGTTTTGTACCTTCAACTCGTAAAAAAGAATTCTTTCTGACTGGTGCAAAGAATGCCATGGTGGAATGGTAATTGCTGGGCCAAATGATGACTCAGCTACACAAATGTAAACTTGAGTCAGCTCTGTTGCAGTCAGTGGTACCAGGTCAAGGTAAAATTGGTGCTAGGATAAGAGGTGTGCCAGCTAGAATTATACAAAATGTACACTTGAACAATGTCAAAGTGGCAGCATTATACTTAAGCCTATTTCTTCCTCAAAGAATAATTCAAGACATCTGTCAGAGATTTCTATTCCTTCCTTTTATATGGATGTCTAAATAGAAAAAAATAATTAATGCAACTATAGTTGTTACTATTATTACTACAACTACCTCCTAGCCTTCATATTTATGGCTGAATATTTATGATTTTTATTCTTTAACAAGGTTTCAATGCATTCAGGCTAAGGGTGGAAATAAAACTGGTAGTTACCCATAGTAAATGAATTATGCACCAAATTGTAAATATTCCATTTCCTTTTCTGATCTGAAAGTCCCCAAAGAAATATGAACACTTTATTTAAAATTCATCTGCAGTGACATTTCCTGGCTGCACAGAGCACTCCCACAAATGCACAAGTATTTGCGAAAAAAGATAGCTTTTTATGAGAATGCTACTGTGTGTTAATTCTGCTTTTTGCAGTCAGTCTGCTCCCTCCTTCTCAAATCAAATTAAATACTTCCAAGTGATGTGCTGTAAAAGAATAGATGTAAATAAATGCATCTTTCAAAAATAGGATTTAACTTATTTATACAGTTGAATTTATTTTTACTACAGGATAAAGATTCATTCAGATAAAATACTTATTACAAGATGCACAAAGGCTGAAGGACAGGTTTGATACTCTATCAGCTGACAAGTAAACAATGGGACACACTGATATAATACTTCAACTACAAAACAGATAATTTCTTCCATAGTCTTGGCTGTTTATTAGGCTAATAATATAACCTACATCTTCTCAAGCAATCTACTTGCAGCATGCCATCAAGTCTCTAATTAGATTGGAATCTTTTAGTTATGATGACTTTCAAAGAAAATGCAATGGAAACAAAACCATCACTTTTGTTATTATCTTATAGAATTTCTGGTATTTATTGAAACTCAGTTTCTGTCATTTACTTTTTCTTCTACTAAGGGAGGAAAAAAAAGTCAACTAGCTTTTTCTTGGATGCTACTGAAAAATCACATATTTACATGGATATTTTGTTGCTCAATTAAGAAGATAAAACAGAACCAACAGAAAAATAAAAGACCAAAGCAGCAATCTCAAAACTCACACTTCCTAAAAACCACCAAAAACCAACCAACCAGACAACCAGACAACCAATCAACAAACCAACCAATAAAATAGACAAAACCAAAACCAAAACCAAACCAAACCAAACCAAACCCCAGGAAAAGCCAAAACCAGCCAAAAGAACAACAAACCAACAAAAGAACAACAACAACAAAATAAACAAAACAAAGAAGCAAGCAAACAAACAAAAAAAGCAAACAAACAAAACCCTCAAGGCCCTCAAAACATCAAAAACCAGTGATTTTTTTTGAAAGAAAAAAGTTGTTCTCTTTCAATTTCCTTGGCTCTCTGGATATGACCATTTCCTGGAGCGAAATATCTGTTTGACTCTTCTTTTTTCACTTTGCAATGTAATATTTTGACAGTTTTACAGAGAATCACTCCAAAGTGCCTGTGGAAGGAGTGGGCTGTCTGACCTTCAGGTCCAGCTGACTCACCCAGTGCACCTCATATCCATGCACCACTCACCATCTCAATAAGCTCTGCAGCACCCAGTAAGTGTGACTTAGTCACAGCCCTTCTACTTCCAGGAGCAGGAAAAGACCCATCCAAAGGCAAGTCATGGGTTATGTGACAAGTGTCTTGGATCATTCAGAAAAATCACCCTTTACACGAGCCTAAATAAGTTTTGGGAGTCTACTACCCAGTTACTGGTGTTAGAATGGGTTAATTTCACTCTTGATTTGTGGAAGAAGAATTCTCAGACTAACTAACTAACTCAGAAAAGTTAAAGACCTAAAGATCAAGAAGCTGTATTTCCCACATTTTGCCTCTAATGTACCTACTTCTGGTGTTCTGGACAATGTCTTCTAAAAAGAAAAAAACGGAAGAGAAAAGAAGAAAATGAAAAGGTGCTGCTGTTCTCTTTAAAGCAGTATTGCTTAGATCAGAATAAAAGGACATTGGTGCTGAATTTCCCACATGAAATCCCAGCTGATCTTTATGATGAAACATGCAGAGATCATTTTCCTTTTCTCTTACATCTGCCTATTATAACAGATTATTCAGTACACCCTGTACTTATTCAGTGGTTCTTTCTTGATGCAGAACCTCAAGCTCTTCTTTTCTATAGAGGAGATTACCTAATAGTGAAACCTCACTCTCTGCAGTTCATACTACAAGTTTTTTTTTAAAAAAATCAATTACTATTAAAAAATGTCTGTTTATATTTTTTTCCCTAAAAAGTAACTTTAAATACTTGGATACAATAAATTCAATCAGGATATATTTTTACACTTTATTTTTGCTTGGGATTGCCCCAGCCCACGTGCAGCACCTTGCAAAATAATCATGGTGCTCCTAAAAATAAAATGAGGAATCAATTATTTCACATAGCAGGACAAATTCCCAAAAGATCCACAATTATCACAACATACCAAGACACTTTTTTTCTGTTTTCATTAATTACCACCACTTTAGGCTAGAATCTTTAGGTTTGTTCTTCTATTGTGTTCACTTGCCAGAGGTGGAAAAAAATTACCCTTATGTCTCTTGTGATTAAAGGCTCACTTAAGGACTAAGGCTTCAGATGCTCTTGAGGTTTTCAGGTGATTTTACATCCTGCAGTCTGTCACCATGGAGTTCCTTGAAAAGTTGCAGCAGTAGGGGAAAAAATAAATTAAAAATAGAAAAAAAAAAGTGAAGGAGAGAGAAAGAGGGGAAAAGCAATAATAAGATAATTAAGGAAGAACTTCTTTTACATATTTTATACAACCATCTTCTCAGAATACATTATACAGTGTATAACGATCCTGTCTTAGAGAAGTTAAAATATGTTTTCAAAAACGTCTCACAGCAAACTGTGCTCCTTGTGGGTCCCCACAGATTTTTTTTTTGTCCTCTAAATCAATTTCTTAAAGTCCTCAGATGAACATTTAAATATTCTGGTTGATTATATTTTGCCAAATCTTGTTTAGACAGTTTTTTCTCTTGATTTTGCACTTTCATGAACACAAACATTCCTTATCCATGTCCTTTTGCTAAGAATGATAAACTAACAGACAGTATGAATTTAAAACTGAATTTATTGAGTAATCTGTGATGTACCATATCAGTTAGAGCCTGATGAGCCCACTGAAATCAAAGGGAAGATTCACATTCAGTGAGTCCCTTCATTGAGAATTGGTTCAAGACCTCAGAGATGTTAAAAGCTTTCACAGAGTTTAAGTTTTAGATGCAATACTGTATCTGCAATATTGATGGCAGTAAACCAGACAGGCTGAGCTGAGTTAGGACCAAAATGAGCTATTGGTGCATTCATCTGTTAAGATCATAGAAGTAATAAAAGAATTGAACAAAGTAAGTAGCACAGAGAAAGATTCAGCCATTGTATGCAGTTTCTTATATCAGCCAGCCAAACCTGACTGCATGGGGCTTTGGTTTGTTTGTTCAGGGTGGGTTTTTTGTGTGAAGATTTTTCAGATTTGTGGGAGTTTTATCCTTAAAAACAAACAAACCTAAACATTTTAACAGAAACATAAGGACACATTCATAAAAGGGCAACATTTATTAAAAAAAATAGAGTCTACATTCTTGATACACTTAGGGTAGACTTCATTGTGCTCAGTGTTATTTCCAAAAAGTAATGTTTTCAGTCAAAACTCAGAACTGTTTTATGTGGGAAATTTTCTGTGATTTACCAGAGGCTTGAAAGAAGTTTCTTGAAGCTCTTAAAAGCAAATTCTTTCTCCTGATTTCCTCATTCTGTTCCATCCTCCCAATCTGTCTGTTTTGTTTGTGGCTTTTTTTGTATGTTTGATTGTTTGTTTGTTTGTTTTGTTTGGGTTTGGTTTGGTTTGGTTTTGGGTGGTGGCTTAACTATTGACACAATAATATTCAAATGAAAGTGACTCTAAAGGAAGAAAATGGTCATACATCCTGTGATTTGGGAGAAAGAAGTCCAAAATACTCGGACTGTGCAGAGGTACTCCAACATTCACTCAGAACTGAGTCAAGTGCATGCTGGTTTATTTTTGCATAGTCTTTATCACACATTACAGGCTGCTGTTAGATGAGACATGAAAAAATCACAAGAGCAGAAGAACAACCACCAACGGGAAGAGCAACACGGGGGTTTCTCCATTGCACTGAAAAATAGCAAACATTTCAGCAATACAGACAGTGTATATTTAAAAAAAAATCCCAGAAATCTCAGTTTCAACTGAGAAACTGATAGCAATCTGCAGCATTGTTTGCTTCCCATTCTTACCTGCATCCCTGAAGAACCAGGCTTCAGTGTCATGATGTAGAATCCACAGATGAATTAAAGAGTTTTTTGAACACCTATTTCAGGAATCAAATTACAAGGGGTATTAAAAACATCTTTTCCACCTCCTGAATAATGTTTCATAACAAATAAATCAAGCAGGTCTTTTCTTTGTTCTTAAATGATTAATTCAGGTGCCTGATGTTTAAGGGTTTCTTTATTTCCAAAACTCCCTTTAACATGGTCACCTAACTACCTCTGTTACAAGTGGCTGAACCCTCAAAAATAAATAAAGCTTCAAACCCTCTCTCTTTGCTGATTACTATTGCCTCATAGAGATTTTTCCATGCTCAGTATATCAGCTGCTGTAGATTCTTTACCTCACTTGCTTATACCTTTATTTCTTGGTTGTTATGTGGGGGATATGGGCCAGTTAGTTAAAAAAATTTCCAGGAACTGGCCAGCTCATTTCAAATTATGAGATGCCTAATTGCTTTTTTGTATTTAATCTTCAATATTAATTCAGATTGTAAGGTTTTGGTGCCTTACAAGTACACTTACTTGGTAATCAAACAGGATTATAAAACTTGGATGGCAAATGTGTAATTAATAATAATAGTAATAAAAAAATATATAAATCCTTCTTCTTGCAGCTGCTGGAGATTTGATCAGGCAAATGTAACTCAACAGGATCAACTGATAAATACCAGAAGCCTCTGATATCAGACTAGATTATTTAATGGTTCTAGTGGTGTTAAAAGTCCTTAAATCTGTGAAATCTCGATGACATCTGATATATTTAGGTTAGGCTCATAATGAGTTACACAGCTTGTCCCACTGCCTCCATTGGAAATATTAATGAGGTAAAAATGATAAAGGAAAAAAAAATATGGTCCTAATTATAACATCTATCAACATGTTTAGGCTCTCAGATTCTGCTCAGAACTCCCCTAACCTCAGATTGATTTCCTGAAATCAATTAAATCAATGGGCGGCTTGAAACCGAAAGAGGAGCCAGAACTCTAAAATCCATCTTTGGGACTGGGCCTGATTGCTCCATTATGGACATTTGAATCTATTCTATGTCAACATGGCTATAGTGAATTCCATTCTCTGGATCATAGGCGTATTAAGTTAAATTCTGACTTTCTTTATGGCATCTGATTTCTAACCGTGAACATTACCTCCTCTTCAACAAGCTCCAGTGTAATTTTCCATTTTGTTTCATTGAGTTAAAGGAAGAAAAGAAACTGTCTTGTGAGTCTTTCATTTTATAGACAGCTGGTCATTTCATTAACACTTTTCATATTCTTGTTTGTCATGATGACTGACTATAGCAAAAAGATCTTCTTCCCATTAACATATGATAGAGCAGCATTTTTTTTTTCCCAGGGATGTATTGATTGGGTGAGGAGTACATTTATTAAAATGTAACCAGCATCAACTTGCTGGCTCGTGTGAATGGGGCACACTTTAACCAATTAAATAGTCATGAAGAAAAGGAAAATCAATATTTCTTGGATCTTTCTACTCGAAACTTTGCCAGCAAAATGGCCTATAGATTTACAAAATGAATAAACAAATGAACATAAATCTTATTATTTTGATTTTTAATTATGAATTGGGTTAGAAGAGAAACTTCACAGTTATCTGGAGCAAGAATAACATCAGTTAGATAAATCTAATTCCATGATTCATAAATTACTGTAGTAAGGAAGCTTAATTTATACAGACCTGGGCTACTGAATACTGTGGCTGGAATCAGGTAAGTAAAAGGTTTCCTTAGGAAAAGAAAAGCAACTTTAACTCCAAAACCAGTTTAACTCACATCCAGGTGCTGCCAACCATATGTTTCACATGGAAGATATTCCAGTGTAATTCCTTGTGTCAAAAAGAGAGATTGAAAGGCAGAGGTAAGGGATGTAAATTGGAGCTTGCACGGTGCTAAATGGGTGTTGCAGGACACTCACAAAGACAAGAGCTGCATGCAGTTGGAAAACCCCACATCAGTCACCACTGCTCCAGAAAGAATGCAGTTAGTACATGAAAGTTTGTTTATTGTCTAAGAGGATCTCCAGCGACTGTTTTATGTTTTGTGTTTGTTGTTTCTTTTTTTATTTTATTTTATTTTATCATAACTCACTCACACCACTCAAAGTACAAGATGTACCAATTACAAGGAAATTTGGTGTGTTTTTGGTTTTGTTAGATAAGTTGCTCAGAATTTTACCTTTCAACATTTACTGGAGTAGCACCTACATTGTGGCTGCATTTCTTATTATTCCTATTGTTATGCATGTTTCATTGGAGGTTCTTTCAGCCAAGAGGGTGATTTGAAACTGAACAAAATTCTAGATCAATGTTTCCATCAGCTGTGTTCACACATGCACTTATTTAATCCAAAGGGCATTTTTTATGCTTATTTTTATGAAGCAGCCCATCTACTCAGTATGTAAATGCACATATGTGGTTATGAACCCAGAGGGACACACACATGAAGGACACATATTTTGAAATGATACCTCTCCTGTAAATTTACACTAACTTACAGAAAAAAAAAACCCTCAAGGAATACTATTCCCTTGTATGGATGCTTGTTACTAAGCCTGAAGGTTAACACTCCTATTACCTTAAACTCTAACAAATATTTTGTATTAAAAATTTGCAAGATAAAGTACTGCAATTAGACCTTTAGCACACAATCACTAGCAAAAAGAGAAAAGAAAAAAAGAATGGTGTTTATCTTTCTCATGTCTGAGTCTGCAAAATGACTTTTAATCATATTATTGGGAAGAGTTTCAGGAGCTTCAATGGGTATTGCATTAAATCCTAAAAGATATCATTGTTTTGGTACCATTGCTACTTCTTCCTCTGTTATCAGTTTTGCTGAAAACATAAAACTTGAAGAATAGTGACCAGAATAAAATGAATTTCAGAATCTGTCTCTGTGAGTCTTAAAATTAATCATCTAGCTTTCTAAGGGGTAGAGAGTCCCAAAGATCCAGTAACTAAGAAAGATACTGAGAATGAAATCAAAGTTGAAAATAAAGTCATTAAAATGAAAGGAAAAATGAGAGGCACAAGGCGTCTTCAGATAAAGGGAAATTACATACACAACGAGGATCTTATCTGACTTAAGCAGATGATAAATAGAAATCTGTTGCTTCACTATGTGCAGATACATTTTGCAGTCTTGCATTAGAGACAAATTCACAGTGCAGAAAGGGGAGCAGGTAGAACAGCCAGAAAAATCCGAATGAAGCAGGATTTTCAGTCATGTTTTTGCACTAAAAGAGTTGAAACGTTGCTGGCCATAACTTCTTGCATAGATATATTAATATGTACTGAATTTGCTTTTGTGGCATCAAATTACAATAGTGTTAACCACATTTAAGAAATTAGAACCACTCTGAGCTGGAAACCAGACACAGAAATTTAAATGCTATATGTAAGAAAATCAGGCTTTAAGCAGAAATATTCAGGGCTACTGATGAATGGGGCACAGACAGTGGATTAAGCCTCGTGGCTTCCTTCACCCTTATACAGTGATGCAAGAAGAGCACAGGGCTCACTCAGTCACTGCACATAACATACATGTAACTAATCCCACTGGGGTTTTTTGATTATTGTTTTTTTCTGCATGGCACCCCAACATTTTAGAGTAAGCAATATCTGTGCCCGTTACAAAAACCGTGCTGAACTGTTCACAAATTGTGTGGGAAGAGTCTCATTTTCCAAGGTTTTATTTTGGAAGTTCTCCATATAGACTTCAGAAGATCTTGCAGTGCTGGATGCACCTTGCATCAAGCCATTATTTTCAAAGTAACTGAGTATTAGCCTGAATCTAATTTCAAGATTTGTAAACAGTCAAAACCAGGCTTCCACAGCCTGAGAAGCACCTTGTAATTTCAGACTCCAAGACTCAAGAAATGTGTCCTGAGACCAGTTCCAACAAGGGCAAGATACAGTCATGTAAATTTCTCCATGTGTAAGAAAAAAAGCTTAAAAAAAAAAAAAAAAGGAATGCTGTTTTGTATCAATGAAGTTCTATTGGTTTTTGTTCTATGATCAGTGAAAACCAGGGAGATGGGGTGCATGAATTGGCTCTGCAGTACTTGACTTTCTCCATCAAAAAGAAATAGTTGGGCAGATGTGGAGAATTTCCTAGCTATTATAAAATGTGTAAGTTATTCAAAGTACAGACTGTTACAGACCTCTCTGAGCCCTTTATTTTCATCAGACATTTGTAGGAACTCATTTACTTCAAGTCTAAAGCAGCAGGTAGATTTTCCAGAGCAGAAGCAATTTTCTGTGCTCTGCAAGGCCTTCAAAAAACAGAGAACATTGTTCTTACTGTCTCTATTAGACACTGTTTATTCTCTTTCAGAAAGTGCTGTGTAATCTCTAAATAAGAAATGCAGCAAACATGTTAAAGATGTTAATTAATTGTTGTTGTGTTATGTGTTAGAATCACCAAGCATTTGTCCTTCCTCATGAATAGTGTTGGCAAATCTTCTTATCTTCCCTATTTCTATAAAGTATTAAACCATCAGAGTAATATTCAGTTTCACAAACAAAAAAAAAAAATACAAGAATGTGATGAAAATTAGAGCTTATATGTGTTTAAACCTAATGAATCACTTGTCATCAATACATAAAGTGGCTCTGATATTTTGGGGGTGAGCAGGCTGTTATTAATCCTGCCCATTGCTTTTAATGTGTGGTAGAGCACTAATGGGTATTCAGTAAACAGAAACAATCAAGTAAATTTGCTGGAAAATGTTTTGGAAGGTAACACCCTCCTCCACTTGAGTATAAGAGCCTTTTCACCATGATCAATTAAACACTATTAATAAAACAAGATACTCAGCCAGAAATATATTTTTAACCTTGCTCCCTGAATCAAACAATTCTGGAGTCACCATCCCCCCTCTTCACATTCAGACATTACCAGATGTAAAGACTGGGATTTGTTTAGCCTGAGTAAACAATGACCTAGGAATGGGAGACCAAGATGTATTTCCAAGGGCATTTGAAAAGTGGAGCAAAAAAGAGACAGAAATACTTTGTGGTGGTTCAAGGGAGAACAAAGGAAAAGAGGAAGAAATTTAACAAGGGAAAAATGAAAGCTCTGCTGCTTGAGAAATTTCAAGTAAGGTTCAGCAAAGCATTAAGGATTGGTCAGTAGAAATGAAACCAACCCAGTGTGTCTCTGAAAGATGTTACAAACCTGGAATAAAGGATTTCTCACCTGTTTGCTTTTCTTGTCCTTCCTTCACTAATGTATTCTCTCTACTTTTCCTTCTTTCCTTGTTTCACTAGAACCAATATGTCCATGTATGATAATTTGTACATTGGATTTCAAAAATCTCCTTCATACTGTATCTTACTGTTGCTCTTTAAATTGAGAAATAAGCAGAAAGCCTTCACTTTTTCCAGTGTTCAGTGACTCAACCCTAGAATGATCTATGTTTAGACGTTTGAGTGTTCCTCAAAATACTCAAAAAAGTATTCTTACTCCTACAAGTAATTTCTGATGTGGAACTATTCTCTCCGTCTTCTAATTTATATCAAACTTTACTAAACTAAACTTTCAATTCCATATTCTGATATAACATTCCTAATTCCTTCTTTATCTTCCTGCATAAATATTTGAAGATTTGAATATGTTCTACCTGTTGGGACTTTTTAAAGAATAAATTTAAGAGTTAATTCATTTTTTACCATGCAGATATGAAACAGTACTTAAAGGACTGGGTTTGGTGTTTGGTTGGGTTGTTTTGGTGGGGTTTTATTTTGTGGGTTTTTTTTGGGTTTTTTTGTGGGGTTTTTTTGTTTGTTTGTTTGTTTGTTTGAAATTGGTTTGGTTGTTTTTCCTATCAATGTTTTCTTCTAGTTTTAGTACTAATTTTAACTTCTATACCTCCTGTTGGTAAGATAGCCAGATATCCAAGCCTGCAATAGCTGAGATATGAAAGTTTGCATCACACTGTAATGTATTTTTCATAATTCCTAAGATTCTATTTTCTGCTTACCTGAAGTGCAAGATTTTCAATATTATGTTATAAACTGCTTTTAAAAATAAAGTGGTAAAAGAAAAAAAACATAACCCACAGTCAAGTGAAAACATTTCCCATGTCCTGATGATGTGCTGAACAGTTCTACAGTTCTAACATGTTTAATATTAGAATTTTATCAACAAATCACAAAAAAGGACAATTTGTAGACAGAAATCAATTTACCATGCACCTCTCCACAACACTCACTTATAATTTATTTTGCTTATAAAAGAATTTATTTTTAAACTTAATTGTATCCCTTCAGGAAAGTACAGAAGAAAACACTGCACATTTTTCTTGCCCTGCAAACAGTAAACAGGCAACAGGATAAGAATCAATAAAGGCAAAGAAACTGTGTATAAAATTAACATCTGTGTCTTCAATAAATGAAAAATTATCATGGAGCCACATACTTCCACCTTTGCTGATTGGGTATTTTTTTTTTCCCCATTGGGATACAATTTATTTTAAGGAAATGAGAAATTCTTGCATTGATTCGTTACAGGAACATAAGGGCCAGAGTTATGGCTTTTAAAGCCCTTCTTTGTCTACAGTTCTTAGTCTAAAAATGTCAAATACTGGAGCTCTCAGACAAAGATATCTGAAAAGCTGCAATAAGCCAAAAAGAGTCAGTCTTCCCATGTGGAATCTTACTTCTGCTCACATTACAGTTGCATGCCAGCCAGTTTTTATAATTATTATCAGTTTTTAATATCTTTCATTATCTGTGTGTTTACAGATATATGCATAATCAAATTCTATCATGTATTTCTTATTGTATATTATGCTATATATAAAATTTAACATTATCCAATAATATTATATATTAGCACAATTAGTATTTTTATGTGATATATCATTATATAAATAAATGTCTTATTTAAATAAAAGCTTGAATGTTGTCAAGTACGTGGATTCATTCAAAAGGGAATGAGCTATGAAGACTAAGTATTTTGGGAATGAGTTATGAAGACTAAAAGTTCACCTTTTGTAAATATACATCCTTTTAATGAATTTCAACTTGCTACCTTGGATAAAAGTGAAGTTACATACTTGTGATGCATATCTGTATAACCTGCAATTGTGGTGTGTGGGTGCTCTGATCTTAAAATGACAGCACCAGGTGGATGCAGAGTCTTCTACTGCTATAATTTCCCTGACCCTCTGTTTATTCCTGTGGGGCTGAGATTAGGAGAGAAGGAAGGAAGAACACACTTGAGAGCTGAGCATCATTAAGTGGAGATGACTCTCCATTCAAACAGGAGCACTAATAGAATAAACTTTTTGTGATAGAGCCCCTGGGTTGTCAATAAAGTGGTTGTTCTGGCAACAGCATCACCTGCTAAGCATCTCTGGTCACCAGGAAGAAGAAAATTGGTTGGGTAACTGCAGAGGCTGTAATAAGGCAGGGGCTTGGACATTCCCTCCTTTCAGGTCATGCTGGAAAGTGATGGATCTGTGGGAGTGGCTTTGATTATTACAGGACTTCTAAACTCATGAGACAACTGTGCTGTCTTGAGAATGGTTGAGGTAGTGCTGGGTAATGCCTGGATAAAGCTCTGTCTGTGGAAAAACACAGCTTGGGATATGTGTGCAAAAGCAGCTCTTTTCTGTGGAAAAGCACAGCTTGGGATATGTGTGCAAAAGCAGCTCTTTTCTGTGGAAAAGCACAGCTTGGGATATGTGTGCAAAAGCAGCTTTCCTCCCTCCTGCTGACTGGAGAGGCACAGCAGCACCCAAAGTTGCTCAGTGTCAGTTGTGTTAAGTGCAAACTGCAGGGATACCTTGAAATCAGGGCTGTGGCTGCTTCTGTGGGGGTGGAAAGTGAGGGGTTTGGAGCCCTGAAATTCAGCAAAAAGGGCTTTAATAAATATTGCTCCCAAATATAACTAGGGAATAAAACAACAACCTGTTGAAAGACTTGTTGTCTTTAGCTCCCCTTTGTGTTATTTAGCTATGAAGTAAAACAATTTAATTTATTTATGACCTTTTTTACCCTTTGAAACCATACATTTTCTCTAACTTAATTAATCTGAAACATGTCTCTCCACTCTAAATCAGATGTAGGATGAGATGGATACATCTTTAGAAACTTTCTAATTTTCTTTGTTATCTGTAGAGACAGAATAGCCAACTTGTTAATGGGTGGTAAAAGCTGTATGGTATGAATCCCAGCCTTGCAAGATTCATCACTTTGAAATTCATCCCTAGATATTATCACTTGAGTAATATTAAAGTAAACATTAAGGATATCCTAGATCTAGCTCTTACAGCAACCTCTAATTCTATTGATAAAATCATCTTTCCCATGAAGTGTGAATAGCTAAAGCTCTCCCCTAAGCCTTTTATTTTTCTGAACATTTAGATGCTATTCAATATTTATAGCTAAATTTCCAGTTGTACTTGTAAACACCAGAAGGTGAGAAGATTTGAAGCCTAAATACAGGTTGCTGAGCCTGGTCAAATGTTATATTTCAGATGCCAATAAGGACATTTGCATATAAACTGTAGTATCAATATCTCATTTCAGTAGGCTAAAAAAGCTTGCAGTAATGGGGGCTTTATTGTTTCTTGCCCATTTTATAGACTACATTTGCATTTAAAGATCTCAAGCAGGACAGAATGGGATACTCCCAAATCCTGTGAGAAACAGGGTGTTGAACATTACAACTGCTACTAAAAATAATAGTAATAAAAAGGGATGATGTGTTTTTTTCCCCCTGCTTCCTATTCCCACAGGAAATCTTCTTGAGAAAATTGAAAACTATTTTCTTTTATTTTGTTAACATCCAGATGTTACCTGAAAATGCTTTAACAAAAGTTTCTGTTTTAACTGTTGCAAATATTCTACTTTCAAGGCCAAAATATTAGGTCAGCTTGCACCTTCCAGCACACAAGATGGCATCTCATTCTTGTAGCATCATTTGTACTGTAGCATTTGTCCTTTGTAAAGGCATGGTGCAGCTCTGAGTTTTGAATTCTGACACAGACTGAGGCATGAGCTCCCCAAATATATTGAGGTGGGATATGTTAAACAAAACTACTTAATGAAAATTTTACACATTAAAGTCAAAATATTTTAAAAGTCAAGCTAATGAAAAATAAAAAATCTGCAGGAAATGCTTGTTTTTCACAGCACAATAGAGAGAATCCAATGGGACATGAAGGAACAATATTTTGCCAAACAAAATTAGTGATTTTCTTTGTTAGAATAATGCCTCTTGGCGAAAGTGCTGACCACAAGAGGTTGCCCTTATAAGCATTTCAACCCCAGGAACCATCATCCAAGAACTACCTATCATATTGCATCCTTTCCCTAATGTCATTGGAGCAAAGATAACCCCTGGAGTGTTTGAAATCACAGTTCTCTCCATGCTTTGCTGCTCCATCCCTGGCAGCATGTCCCCAAGATCCTACAGGGACTAGGGAACACTTCAGCAATTACACAATTAATAAATACTATGACACCTCTCACATGATTTCTTTTGTCTAACTTCAATGACCCCTTAATGCTGTTCCTGTCTCCTCCTCTAACATTAATTCTATGAACTCATTTTCTTCCCCCAGCATATAGACAAACCCTTAGGTCCAAATTTAGTCTGATCCAGAATATGTACATGATCCAGAATATTTACAAGTGGTAAATAAAATGTCTTTGAAATTCAGTAAATTTTGAATCAGACAGCAAGAGTTGTGCTAATTCTTGCTGCAGCTCTTATCCTTACTGAGCATCAAAAAAATGAAATTATATTCCTTTGAACTATTCCTTTTCATACCATATTTCACAAACAAGATCAGTGTTTCTCTGAGTCATATGTACTGCAGAACACATTTAGAAAAAAATAATTAAGGAACAAAACTTTTTTTTCCTTTATCACCCGGACTGTGAGTGTTTTGATGGTTCTTTCAGACTGTCTAGTAGCAAACATGCCAATTTTTGTCTGTTCTGTTTAGAGGAGGGAAGGGACATATCCAGTACAGATTACAAACTATCTGAGCCCTCCAGCAAGTGTCAGCATTATCCAAGATAAACTCACATCAGAACAGAATGCCTTAATTTACAGCTAGGTTTTATTCCACAAATAATTTATTAAGATACAGAACATTTATCCATCGGGATTTAGAAATAAGCTCATATCCTCTACAGATTGCACATTTTAGATTCAAATTGGAAACAAAGGAGTCACCAAATATTATTAACACAGCTGCAGTGCTGCAATGTATGCTGAGGGTGGCTTCCAGCTGAGGCAGCACCAGCGTGGTGCTTTCTGGCACGACCAGAAGAAGGGTCCCACAAGGCATGCCTTGAAGAGCCCTTTGGAAAGACTGGGATCTGGGCTGGATGTTTTTCTTTAGCAATGAGCAGAAGCCTGGCTGCAGATGCAGGCAAGTATTTATTTGCTTTGGATAAAGCTCCTCTTGCGCTGGTGTTTACTTGTCCCATTGACTGAATTGAAGTAGGAAGTTGAGAGGCAGAGGGTTCTTCTAATTCAGTGGGTTTGCTTTAGTGCCTAAGTACCAAGTTGACAGATGACATTTAATATAAAGCATTCAATTAGAAAAATCAAATCCATTTCAACTTTATCTCATGTGCAGCTTTGGTACCATGCCTTTGCAGTTCTCGCTTCCTGCACAGGAATACAGCTCATTTTAATTTGACACAGTCCATGCTTAGGAAGAATTCCTCCTTGTGCTAAATCGACCCTTGTATTTCTCAGGAAACAGCTGTAGCAAAGGTAGTTTACAAAACCTGCAGGTTTAAATCTTACCTGCAGATTTCTGGCAGGTGTTTGTAGAATACTTAGGGATGAAAAACTGAGCCTAAGATGGCTGCTGGGCCCCTCTTGGAGGCAAAAATTTATGTATCAGTAAATCCGAGCAATTCCACTGATGGTTGGCTAAAACACTTCCAAGGTGGTAGAATTAGCATCATTTGGTAGAACAGCTGCCTCCAGTTTTATTTATAAAAGTAAATACGTCCATTCTAAAAACAGTCTTGTTTGCTTTCAAAGGAGTCTGACAAGCACAAAAAGCAGCAGAGTGTACTTGCTCAGCACTAGCTCCACTAGTACTATGATAAAAAACAGAACTGACCTCTCTTTCCTACATTGTCTTTAACAGGAACCAAGTTTATGGCTTTTAAAGATCTTCTGTATCTAACTCAAAGTGCTCAACCTAATCTGAATGAGCAGCCAAAGAGCTTAAGGATAAAGACTGTGTCAATTGCCTTGTCTCAGGATAATCTGCTTGATGGCTGGTCGTGTCAGAGAGGACTTTCAGAGTCTGAACTCACACAATTAAAAAAACACAACCAAAAAAAAAAAGGAGTAATGGAAAAATTAAGAGCATCAACTTGTTTGACACCCAAATGCAATAGGGATTCCAGCATAAACCTGGAACAGTCAGCACACTCAGGACATACAATGATGGGACTTCCAGCACCAGCTGTGTCTTCCAATGCTCTTCCTCCAGCTGGAGTGATGTTCCTTTTGGACAGAAGAGCAATACTAAAACAAAATATAAATCCCTCCCTATCTCAAAATAAAACCAGAAAACTCTACTTTAAAAAAGAAAATAAAATGTTTGTTGGGTTTTTGTGTTTGTTTGTTTTTGTTTGTTGTTTGTTTGTTTGTTTGTTTGTTTGGGTTTTTTTGTGCACACCTTTCCTCAGATCAGATAAAAGCATGAATCCCAGACAACAGATATGAATAACACAGCTTAGAATCATGCAAGGCTTTCAGAGAGTTTATGACTGGGGCCAATGCATGGGTGTCTCAACAGGTTAGTAGAGAACTTATGGCTCCTGGCTATATTGGCAAGACTCTGCACAGTAGGTTTTCCCTAGCCACAAGCCTGACAGTGGGCTTTGGTCTTTATTCTTCATTTTTTTTACAGTAGAAATAACTGCCCAAGGAACACCGTAATGCCAAATTCTTAAGCATCATATAAACATTTATTGAGGCAGTCAGAGTCTGAAAATTTTCTCAATGTAATTACAGCGAGGGAAATGACAAAATAATGTAATTTATTTGCAAGTAGGAAACTAAAGGTCAGACAGAAAAATGCTTCTTTTGTGAAGTTACACAGGAGGCTTTTCCTTAGAGCAGGGAATTGGGGAAGATATGAAGCTTCACCATATATTGTCCTTCCTCAACTCACCATTCTTCACACAGGTTTTACAGAAATCAGTATTTTATATCTACCAGATATTTCATCCAGACTCTTCTCTGAGTAAATGCATTGTACAGGTTTGCATGCACTTTTCACTGTGGACACTTAAAATACATTCCAAGAAGCAAATGGAAGGATACATAATGTTGTTTCTATAATAGGATATATTCTGTATATAGTTGAACAAAAGCCTCCAGAATTAAGTGTCACTTAAGTTGTTCCCCTTTTCTCATGTACTTATTTGCTCATGATTCATTTAAGATTGTGCAACACGTTCCCTTGGGGGAAAAAAAGGAAAAAAAAAAAAAAGGAAGAATTCAATTGCAAATTAAAGTAAAGTACACAGATGTGCTCCTGCTTTCTCATCTCTCACTCAACTTTGAACTACGATGTTCTCCAAATGAAAATGGGTAAATAAGAGCATAAACAAATTCCATACAAGCCTCATACATTTATTAACAATCACACCCTTCTGCAAAAATGGATTACTCTATCATTCAAAAAGGAAAAAAGTGATTCTATATTCAGACAGCTTCTGGAAAAAAAAAAAAAATCTTACCCTATTCTTGGATTCAAACAGCTTACAATGTTATGTGTCTTATTTTTTCATATATTTTACCTGCCAAGAAAAATGTTTTCCACTATTTACAAGAGAAAATAGAGTATCCTATGTAATAAGAGAATCTCCTCTCCATGCTATTAAAAGAAAAAATAAAAAAAACAAACTCTATACACTTTAAAAATAAGACTAAAGCATGCCATCTGAATGTTGAAAAACTTCTTTAAATGATTTTTTGAAACCCCAAGATCATATCCGGTGTACCAAATTATTTGGAGGCAATGGGAACAAAGACTGAGCTATTTTATCCAGTACTTCATGATTATCAGAGATAGACAGAGCAGTGTTCAAGCAGAGTCTGTACAAAGGTATAATTACAGAACAAATATGGCTTTATATGTACCTTGTACAATAAACAATTTCAAAAGGTTCCAGATAGGGAAATATGCTGAAAAGGTAGTTAAGAGTAATTTTGTATTCTTACTCTTCTATTCTTGTGGAGGAGAATAATTGTTTACAAAATAATGTCAATTATAAATGATTAAAAAATTGTGGGCTTCTGCATCATCCTTTTGAAAATATATAAATAGCTGATATTGTTGTAAAATAATAAGGGGATTTTTTTTATCATAGTGATGAATCTTATGAGCAAGAATGCTATGCTGAACTTGATGCAGCTGAAATTCAGTTATGTACTGAAGCTTTAAATAGACACCAGAAAGAGGAAAACATAATTCTTTTCAAAGAAGATAAATATTTTTGAGACTGCATGGATACTGGATGAGCAGATAATTGGTACTGTAATAATGGCCTGACTTTGCTGTTAGAAAGGAGACATAATTAGTATTTATATTTTGATGAAGGCTAGATCCAAGTTGCCACTGCAGTTTTTGCCAGTGGAGCTGTGCAAGCGTTTGCAAAAGATTGAGGAGGAAAGGAGTCCATATTTCACTTTTTCAGCTGTTCAGTGTCTATTACACATTCCATCTGTGTGAGCAAGGAAACATATGGGTCTCCTACCCCTACCACCTGTAGGACTTTCACTGTATTTAAATAAAACTCTAATTTCATAGATTGGATGTTGTCCAGCCCAAGTGCCTGGAAAGGAGAAATATTCTTATGAACCTGTGAGGTCATATCCTTCCATTAGTCCTAAACTGGACACTTGTTAAGACTTGTCCTACTTTGCAGTTGTTGAACCTTCACAGATGAGAATCCAGAGCAAATGTCTAGACCCTTATGCACAGGTCTGAGTAAGGTATAGGAAATTTCCAAAAATTGCTGTTAGCAAACCTTTACCAAAATTATTGCTGGAACACAATTTCTCTTACTCTGTGGGGATACCCTGTTTATTAGTTACTCCTTTTAGTTGTCTTCCCCCTTTAAAGCAGCTGCTGGAATAATAGATCCTACACTAAACTGTGGAGATGAACATTAAAATGTGAGTGCCAAGGATTTACAAACACATCAAAGGCAAACAAAGTAGGGAAAGGCAGTGAAGGGTGTGGGGTGGGAAGGAGATTAGGAAGATGCAATGCCACAGGTGTCTATTGATGTTATAAGACTCACCAGGTGCTTTGTTTCTCATGAATGTGAAATGATGTCCTCTGCTACGGGCACACGTCCTTACTAAGGGGATCCTTCGGTGAATTGAAAACGATTAAATATGACCTAGAAAATGTAAAGAGCTCAAAACAGAGAGCAAATACAGTTAATGACAATATGGGCATTTCAGATTCAGTTCTCTGTTGTGACCTCAGGCTATGTTTGAGGGGCTAACACAGGATCTTCTGTTGGTGTTTGCAAAGCCTCACAAAGCAAGCACCACTCCTGTTAGAATGCCCAGACTACACCTTGATGTCTTATTTCAGAGGCCAAATTTAGATTTCTCAGCATCTGAAATGTAGAGTCCTGGAACCACAGAGTGCTTCTGAGGGTGTAAACTTGATGCACAGGATCTTTGCACCACAAGCAGAGCGTGTTTGGCTCCTCTGAAGAGTAATTCATGGTCTACCAGTGAAATGTCTCCCTTCTCATTATCTAGGTAGGAATCTAAGCATTCCTCTTGGTTTTCCTAAGTTACCATGATTATTGCTGGGAGTATGATAGGCTCAGTAGGGACAGTGAAAGACATTGAGAGTTTTCTTTCAGGATTCAGACCAATTCCAATTGTTCAAGTTAGTGATGGAATTTACATTGCAGGTTATGCCTTACACTGCAACAGCCTAGTGCTTGTCATTTATCCTAAAATAGGAAACACCTCAATTCCTGACAGAAAGAAGAAAGAGTCATGGATGATCCACTCATATTTCTCAGGAAAATACTTTTACCATAAGTAAATGCTGGGAAGAAGCACTTCCTTCAACTTCTCAAAGAGCTGGACAGGGCTTTGTGCAGCTAAAGCAGAGTGCAGCATGATGGCACTTACTGCTGTAAATATGTGGGACAAAACAGGAGATTTTTGTTTTTCCCTTGCAATGAGAAGTGTCAGCCATCCCACCCCTAGTGCATCCTTTCACACACATTGATATCCTTTTCTAGAAGAGTCAAAACCAGGAGATAGCAAGTAAGTTGGGCAGGAAAATAAGCAATGCTTTCAGAGGCAACTCCTCTATGTAAAGGAGAGTCCTCTCTGCCCTTGCTTAGGCTGTAGGTGCTAAGCTATAAGGAGTCTTCTGGGCTATCAATCCAGGGTCAGTTATCACCATTTATCTCATTTTGTGTGCATGCTCATTTTGTACCTACAGTTACAGAAGAATATTAAGTATATTATCTTACACATTCGGGGCAGAAAATTTTCACTCTGATGTTTTTTTGGGAAACTGTCTTTCAGGAAAACTGTGTTTTCTGATGTCTTGTAGATCTGGCTACATTTTTGATTTGCAGGAAAGTAACATATTCTAATTCAACCTGTGAATATCCAGAGTTCAGAACCAGCCTGCTGATTAGGACACTCCCTGTTCTAACTGTAGAATAAAAAAACACGATAAAAAAAAAATGCATGGTTGTTGTGGTTGTTGGAAAGGTTGTTTGTGATGGCCAAATATCCCAGTGCACAGCCTGGCTTTTCAAAGATCCATTTTTTTAATCTTCTGTCTGTGCTTTTGTTTTTGATGTGTTTTTTGTTGTTGTTTTTTTGGTGGGTTGGAGTTTTTTTTTTGGTGTTGTTTCTTTTAAGGGAAACCGCTGTCGTCTTTGTGAAATGCGGTTAGAAGCTCTGTTTACTTCAAAAGTAATCACTTTTTGATTCAAACTGCTTCACCAGTAAATAGAATATCTTAGGACATTAATTATATGGGAGAGAAATCTGTGTGAAGGAGCTGTTACAATTCATTACTGTACAAGAACTATTCAGAGAAGAGAGAAAATGTAAGGATAGAGATAATTGTTATTGCCTCAGCTTCTTATGGTATTGGGATAGATGGATTGGAAATGGGTTATCTTTCTCCCTTGTAATAAAGTAGGTGCATACACAGAGCACAAAGAGGAAAGTTAAAGCGTAGTCAAGCAGCATTACATCAGCTGCAGGCTGTCTGCTGGGAGCTGGGGAGAGCAGAGCAATTGCAGGTGTGACACTGTGCTAGGGGATTAACCTGTTAGCAGCTGCTTTCCTCCAAAAGGAAGAAAATAAACCACAAAATTTCGTAGCCGGAGAATGCAGCTAAGGGGAGCTATTCCAAATTTTCAGGTGACTATTAAAGATTTCTGCTGTTTCTATTTTATTTCTTATTCAGTGTGGTATCTATCTGTTTATTCCTGTGCACAAGTATAAGGAGGGGGTTATTACTTCCCTTTTCATAGGTTGACTGAATTATTTTGTGCCTGTGGCTTTATTTTTTCACCATTAAATACTGAAAGATCAGTATTCACTACCCTGAGTAAAGCCTTAAAATTAGAGGGTCACAACGATCACCCAAGCTCTGTTTTTTAGACCACTTCTTCTATGCAAGTTGAATAACATGATAAAATAGCAAAATCAAGGTAGAGTTAATACAGAATTTTCTCCTCGTGGTTCACATCAGTTTGTGTGTGTGTAAAGTTACAACAGGGATCTAGTTTGATACAGATTTTAATAGATTTGTATCAGTGTTTTTGATAGAAAATATTGAGAGTCAAAAGAAGGAAATTTCAATGTTTGTCCTCCTCTTCCCCTGTCACAAGCAAAACTCATTTGGAAACTGCTAGAGAAGAATTGGATCTGCAGCTTAAAACAAGTTCCATCTCAAAAGGGAAAATTTCACCTTTTCTCTTTCTTTTACAGTGCTGAGGAAAAAACAAACAAACAAACAAACTAAATACAAAAACAAAAACAAACATACAATGCCCCATATATTAAATGTATTTGTTTTTAACACTGAAAATATAGCTTTTACCAAAACATTGATAGTTATGTCAGTATATTCTGTAACTATATATTCATATCCAAGAATGCTGTCTCACCTCTTTCAGACTGTTGAAACCTCAGTTTCAGATTGCCAAAGCATTTTTAGGTGTCTGTTTAAATGATAAATGTACTTCCTCATTCAGTGTCTTGTACCTTATTCTGATTAATTTGCAGATCAGGATGAAGTATACTTCAATTACTGTGCTCAGTAGGTTTGTTTGTTTGTTTGTTTGCTTATTATTATAATAATAAAACTAAAATGGTGCTCCACGTTGTAGAATTCTCATTTGCAAACCCATTCATATTTAAAGAACAATGTTTCATTCCAAAGCTGATCAATGATTTTCACTTGGGTCCTACTCTCCCATTTAGGCCAATATTTAGAACATGTTTCTACAGTGAAGTATTCCCAGTAGAAAACTTGCAAGTCTAGAAGTGTGCAATTTATTTCAGTTTAACTAGGCCATAACAATGTCCTCAAGTGCATACATGTCTGTAATTTCTAGCTGTTCATCAGAACACTGCGCTTTCAAACTGAGAGCTCAGCTCTCTAAGTCGCCTCGTAGTGGAGAGCAGAAACACATCCAAAATTCTGTCCTGTGGCCATGAAACATTCTGTGAACATCCCATGGTGGGCTCTAAAGAAGGAGAACAACTCAGAAAGTGGCTGAAATAACTCAGATGGGTTTGAAGACTTCTGGGGAAGAACAGGACAGTGGTCAGGAATCCAGTGTGTCAGGGGCAAGATGAAGGCTGGAAAAAGGCATCTCTCATCACAGAATGATGACAGACACAGACAAACATCACCACTGGTGTTGCAAACCTCAGTGGCAATGACAGAGGGTGGTGTTTCATGATTATAGAAATTGTATTGCATGTAAATAATCAAGAAGGGTATCACAGAGGTTTTAGAAGAACCTATGCAGGTTCCTGGTGCAAGTCTTTCCAGTGCTCCAGGCAGTACAAACAAAATTCTAAAGAGTTTGCTGTGAGTTTGAATTTGTGGTGGATTTAGAGGCACAATGTTTAGGGAATGATGTCTCAGGAGTAGGTCAGGTGCCAACTGGTTCCCGTCCCATGAATCTCTCTTGAATAAAACTCATTATCTTTTCTTTATGTAGAAATTGACATAGTCTGTTTGACATTTTCAATTTCTCTCTGCCCTTTACAACTGTACTTTTTGCCCTATGATTTTCACTGAAATACTACCTAGCTTTGCCTGTTATGAACAGTACTCATAACTTCTTACTTTCTGGACTCTTTTTTTTTCAGATATTGAGTTCATTCTACTGACATTGTCCACTCCTCCCTCTGTATTTTATAATCCTGTTTTCTCTTGGCAGTAAAATGGGCTGCCTAAAACTTTTTTCCATTTTCACAGCTCACTTTGACCTAAATTTTCCCATTATTAACCACTTCTTTTTTCCCCATGATTTCTGCAAATTGCCTAGTAGAAAACTTCGGGTATTTTTTCTTTTCCCAGTGAGCATCTATCAATCTTATTCTGTCTTCCAACATAACTGAAGTTAATACAAAATTTCTCAGACTTTTCATGCAGGTTTAGTGATTTGCCTGGGTAACCAGTCTTATGACTGGCATGGGAATGCCCCAGTGCATTGCAACATCCTGCAGTGCTGAATGGACCTGGTGCACCCCCATGTTTCAGAGATTTCAGAGGAAAATAATGGCTGGTGGTAACACAGCAGGCGTGGCAGAGGAACTGCTCCTTTCTGTAAATACTGCAGCCAAGAGCCAGGCAAAGAGTTGAAGCAGTAACAGCGCTGGAAACAAAAAGGTTCTCTAACAGATCCTGAGCCATCCATTATTCCTGCATGTTTTATATCACGGCTCCATGCACTCTACCTATCAACAGCAAGATGACCCCATCACAGAGATGGAAGAGAGAGTTTAAGGGCCATTGAGCACTGTGATTTTTCTCACTGTATCACAATTACAGAAAACCCGTGCTAAATAACATGATGTTGGTTTGCTGTGAAAATTCACAATACTTGTGAGCTAGCCACATTTCCTGCTGTCATTCCCTCTTGGTGCTCATGGCTTAGCACCCTCTTTGGCTTGTGGCGCACAATTCTGTATGGCAAGGGACAGACTCACAGCCTGAAGGCTCCTGACAGGAACCCGTGTGCTTTATTCTCTTTCACACTGCACTAGACGTGGGCCCAGAGCAAGTCCACAGACACAAGCCTCCTTGAATGCCTGGGAACTTAATATCCAGAGCCAAATATGAACTTCATGGTTGACTGGCCATGCACTGAATTAAGCCTCTGTATCTAAATGTGATAGATGCTATCTTGGCCAAGACACTGCCGTCCGAACCAGGAACTTCCAGTTCCCAATAAAAGCAAAAGATGTTGCAGCTTAAGCAAAAAAATGCCTTTTCCCCACTATATTGTGTCTTGTAACACACAGATGGGTGGCAGATACCACCAAAATTAAATGGCAGTAAGCTCAGGTTTATCTCTGTTTTATCTTCATTTCACAAACATTTTAACTTGTTTATCATCTAAAAACCATATTAGACTTTACAACAGAAAATACTGCAGAACTTCTCACTTCAGAAAATTGCTGTTAGAAGTCTTAACTATGGCTGGAGGTGACAGAAAACTCTTCAGTTCTCTCCTTCCAGTGGCCAGGCACACATGTAAAACTTTCAAGGTGGCTGCTTTGAAAGTTGGGATTTTAAAATTCTTAAACTTCAGTATATTCTGAAAGAAGAGCTTAGAAACCAATGCATCAATGGTGGAGAGACAAAAAGGGAAGCAATACTCATTTGTGAGATGCAGATGGATTTATAAGAACAGAAGTAGTATTGCCATGATGTAGTTTAACCAATGAATTTCACTCATTAGCTTGTACAGCAAATACTTATCTCGTGGATAAATTGTAGCATGACCTTCATAGGGTGGGGAGAAATGAAATCTTGATGAAATGACATTAGGTAATTGTGAGTCCATCATGACTCAAAGTTATTTAACTTTGCTGTTACAAATGTGCTTTTTACCAGGAAGGTCTTCCAGCCCCTTAAGCTTTCATGCAACGATATCCAGCTAACAAAAGTCTCTGTGAGAAATTTTCCACATGTATTGACTACAATCAAATCACATCTTAGCCTTTTCTTTAATAAACTAGGTAGTCAGAGCTGCCTATGAGCCATGTTTAGAAGGCATGACTTATCCTTTTAGCCCTTTTTCTGAACCCCTTCCAATTTTCTCTCCATCTGCATAGCAGGAACAATAACACTTTCCATATCACATAAGATCAGGCCCTATTATTTCCTCCTAATTGCTAATCTCTAGGATTATGTTCAAACAGAAACATGAAAAGTATATTGTTATTGACAAGCATTATATAAAAAAAGGCAAATGTCCCATTTGTTAGGTTTAATTCAGTCAGCTATTTATTTTCCCTCTTAGAGAAACCCATGATGGGTGAGAAGGGAGAAGCTTTAAGGATGGCATTGGTGGTAAAAAACTTTTGTCAGTGCCCTCTGGATGTCAACCAAATGTGCCCCTACAAGCATTGCTATGTGGGCAGTTAAACTGATGTGTCTCCTCCCATTCCAGGGTCATTTGTTGTGACTCAGCAGGCACTTTGGGGACTCTTTACAGCCAGCATGCAGGTGTAGGACATTACAGGAATGAAGTGAGGGCAGTTTGTGTGATGATCACAGCTGCAACAGTGACAGTCATTGACCCTGGCTGTTGAGAGTTATTTGCTTTGCATTAATCGGTAAAGCACTTCAGCTATTTATTTTTCTACACTTTGCAATCCAAAGACATTAACACCAGCTTTGGAATGATTGCCAGAACAGGCCATTTCACTTGTCTTTTCCACCTTCTCTCTGGGATATTATTCTAAATTGAATATATCTTTTGCTGTGAGCTGCATGGAAGTGTCAGTGTCACAGCTCTGCTGCAGGAGTGGGCTAGCAACCAGCTGCAGTTTGAGAGCTGCCGATGACACAGCCTTCTGCCAGCACAGCTCTGTCAGACACGGAGAGTCAGAGACGCCGTTCTACCGACAAGAGGGGCAAAAGAGGGGAAATGTGCTCCTGACAGCAAAAAGAGCGTTTCACCCCCGAGGCTTCACCTCTTACGTTGCTGCAAGGAGCAGTTTTGTGAGCAGAGGTCTGTCTGAACTTGTCTGGTCAAAGACTGTGCAAGGAAAATACCCCAGGTGAGGCACACAGAAAGTCAAAAACTGAAACAGGGGGTTTTGACCCCTATCATTTTGTGATGAAGTTGAGAGTGACTAATTCCTGGCTAGGAAAGAACAATATGGTACAGTGCAATTGTCATGCAGGTGTCTGTGGGTTAATAGACAGGGCCCTGAATATATTGGACCTTCACCAAATTTTCACAGAATCTCACGAATACTTGGAAAGGACCTTAAAGATCATCCAGTTCCAACCTCTCTCCCCTAAGGACACACCTTCCACTAGATCAGATTGGTCAGAACTCCATCCAATCTGACTTGAATTCTTCCACGGATGGAGAATCCACAGCTTCTTTGGGCACCTATTTCAATGTCTCACTATTCTTCACTTACCTTAATTTATTTCTATTTAAGAACTACAGTTAAAATTCAGGTGTCTAAACAAGTTTGAGAAAACTAGTAAACCTCCTACTCCTGCAAAAAAACCACCCAAGCCAAATAGAATCCTGTATAAATCTTCTCTCTTGCAATATTTAAGGAATATTTTTTTCACAAGCATCAAAATTAAGTTAAGTTTGGCTACTAATCCATTTTTCTAAAGACAGCTAACAGCAGAACTTAATACACACAGAGTGCTTTCTTCATAGAATTCAAGTTACTTCATGTTTATTGGAAACTTTTTTATCAACATGAAAATAATTTTTTAAAAAATCCCAATGGAAATGTGAAATTATTTGAATGAGTTTGCACAGCTAGAGACAAAATCTTCCCAGGTTGCACAGTGTTTGACAGGCCAAGTTTTGACATAGCCCTACTCATGAAACTGGTCCTTGCAGCAATCCAGAAGGAGGAAACCCTGGAGGTGAAATACTTTAAGTTGGTAGAAATACATTTCCTTTTCTGTTCCAGAGAGAACATGTCATCCTTTTTTCCCACAGCAAACATCTTCTTTGGCTGGAAACCACCTAAAATCAGCTCTTTTTGTATCTATATCTGTCTGTCTAATGGTGATTTCATGAAATTTTGTCAAACTCAGGATTAAATTGCTGTCCAGAAAAAAGAACATGAGAAACATGGGGCACATCCATTTGCAATTACCAGTGTGATAAAAGTCTCCCAATCTAATGTATTTCCAATGGTCAGTTTTATCCTCTGCATCTCTTTCTCTTTCTTTTTTTTTTTTTTTTTTCCTCCTACAAAACCCAATAAAAAGTCTTCTCAAAAGTAGAAATTTAAGAAAAACTCCTGAAAATTTCTTCTTATTTGATGAAATACTGGTTTTGTTTTCTGGGCAGAATCATAGCAAACTATAGTTGTGTTAAATGGGAACAGAGAAAGAGACCCTAGTACACAAGGAACCCTTCCCAAATGCATCATCTAGATCTCCAGGGTTTTAATTATTGTTAAAGAATGAGCACAAAGCACAATTCTGTTGAAATCTCATCCAAATCTTCTAAAAATCTTGGAAGAGCAATAATAAATTGCTGGCACTGCCACAGTTTCATGCACACCATGTTTTCTGCTGAACTGATGTAATAAGAGCAAGAAATGAACTTCACAGGAATGGTATTTCATATCTGCTCTTTTGTATCTTGCAATATCCTTTCTGATCAAGTGCCCTATCTCTGGAGCAAGTATTGATTTTCACAGCTGAAATACAATGTCTCAGCATGCTAACCCCCATTCACACACACTTCCCTGTTCCAACACTTTCTGTCTGTCTTATAATTATAAAATGTTAAAGGTACAGCTACACATTTCTTTAACGTGAAGACATTTGTTAAAAAAGATCCCTCAAAATACAAAAAACCACCAAAAAACCTCAACCTTCAAAGTGTACAAGATCATTGGCAAATTTGAAATACAACAGAACAATTTTACACCTTAGTAATGGTCATTTTTTTCTCTATTTTAGGGGAGATTTTTTTTTAAATTTTTTGCTATGTCTCATCTTTCAGATATTTGAATTTCTTCTACAATTTTATGTGTAGTTCTGTATTGATATATATATACACATTTCACAAATAGTTAGGGATGGGAAGTAGACAGTTGTGTACAATGTGAACTGTACATATTCCTTCTACTTGTGCCATTAAAGAAACTGATGTGGGACATTCCCCTCCAGAAAGATACTAAATTGTACCTGTAATGGTAAAACTACTGTGTGAATGTGCTCCACGTTTTGAATTTGTATGAAATCTTCAGCCCTGTTTCTTCAACTGTAAGTAAATCTGTGGAATTGAGGAATGCTGCTCATTTGTATTAAAACCTGAGAAAAAACCTGACTCTCAGTAGTCTCTTATAACTCATTCAGCAGGTGGAAATGTTTAAAACTGTGTCCATTCAACCAGCTCTCTTTAAGGATAATAAAAAACATACCTAGATCTTAAAAGGTACTTCACCAGGCATCAGCAATTAACAGCTCACAGGATAGGGTTCATTGAATTAAATCCTGATTCAATTAAAGCTGTGAGTATTCAATGGTGGTGTGTTTTCACCTATCCTTTGTAGGGGATCCTATTCTGACCCCCATCACATCACTGAAATCCAAAGGGACGCCACAGAAGTCACAACTTTTATTCTGTTTCTGGGTGAAAAAAAAAATAAAGAAAGTGACCCAGACTTCATTATTATAGATCTAAGGTGGCCCAGTAGTACCTAATGGCCTTCCAGAATGGACAGAGTGCCTAAAATTAATCTTCTGAAGACCAAGTAATGAAGCGTTAAGGTACACGTCAATCCGACCTTAATTCTTCCCTCCTTGAGCAATGACCCAATACTCTCACAGCACACAGACTTATTCTCTGCCTTTTTGGATAGTGAAGAACTTTGAGGGAACAGGATATGCGTAGGGGAAGATGGGATATGAAATCTTTTTTCTGCTAGGAATATCTGGCACTTCTGTGCAAGATTTGAAAACAAGTTTTCCCCAGTTGCTCTGCCCAAAGCTCTGCACAAATCCTCAGGATTCAACACCACCTCTTGTGTCTGGCATGGTGTGACTGTATGGACATCATGAAACCTCTGCATGAGTCCTGTTTCTCCTTTCACTGCTGACTTTCCCTGCAGGAAGGAAAGACAAATTTTCTGGCTGTGGCATGACTCAGCAGACCACATCCTTTCAAGTACAGGTTTAGTATACTCATGGGGTGTAGGAAAAGCTGGGATTCACAGATCCCCAGATTACAAAAGCAAATCAGCTTTGCTTCCCCAGCTAATCTCTCCTCCACTTAATACAGATTTACTGAATTCAGCTGGAAAACAGATAATTCCCAGAGGCTGTCAACAGCACCCAGGAACTGCAGTTGTGTTTCATGATTTTGGCCTAACTCTTCTTTTCTTCCTCCTTTTTTTCTCCCTCCTTCCCTAATCTCTCTCTCCTCTTATTTTACAGCAGTTCTTCATACCCTTAATTTATCCAACCACCCTTATTCTATTATATTCTTCTTCATAACAGGTTTAATGACAATGTTACTCCATCCAAAAATATTGTGAGTTTTTCCTATTAAGGGATTGCATATTAGCAATGCTTGACCTAAAGCACATTCGGGTCCACTGTTCAGCAAACACGATTATATTATCCTCACTGTCTTTCATCTTCCCCTCCAGTTAATCAGAGCTGGCTCTCTGTTATAATAATTCCCCATGTGGGAAAGGAGCAGCATGTCCAGCAGCCTTTCTCCTACATCTGCCTTGAGAACGTGTAATTTATTATCTTTCAGAAATGGTTAGAGTCCCTTCTAAATCAGCTCTGCAAAATTAGCGAGGCACCCTTCTAAAAAGTTTGTGCTCTGATCAGTTTAGTGAGTTTTGGTATTTTGTTGAGGTTTGGGTTGGATTTTTTTAGGTAACAGAGCCCAACTCTTATGAGACAGACAAGATCAAGGGGACAAGGTGTTAGGTGTCCATCCTTAGAGGTCTCTAAGAATATTTTAGGAGTAGTTAAGAGGGCTGTGAGGAATGGCTTGATCAGAAATGACTTTACCATGAGGAGGAGGAGGAGGAGGTCTTTATTTTAACTTAGAGTCACAGAATGGTTTGGGCTGGAAGGCACCTCAAAGATCATCAGGTTCCAAGACCCTGCCTTGGGCAGGGACTCCTTCCACTGCACCAGATTGCTCACTCGTGCCTGTGGCTGGGTCTTTACCAAGGAACACATTCAAGATTTTAATGTTTAAGCTCATCTCATATCCTTACCGAAGCAGATACTTCTTCTGTACAATAAATTGCAAGGAACAGTGGAAAAAACCCCATGGTTTTCCTGCTGCTTCTCTGGCAGGAGTGAGAGTATAATTTGGTTTCTGTGACATCAGCTTGCCTCTAGTTGCCACCTAATTGTTGCCACCAAAAATGTTAGCAACCTCCCACTCAGTTTCTTGCTATTTCTGCACATTCTTTTACAGATAACTAAAGACATCTTTTGATAACTTACTTCTCCAAAATTTCTTTTCTTCCTACAAGTTGGAGGAGTTGTAATTCAGGTGAGGTACGTGGGAAAGTAGTCAAAAATAGAGTAATCATTTTGAGTTTCAAATATGCCTGGATAAAACACACCAAACAACCCAAACCAAAAGACTGTTCTGAGAGGCAGCTGATCTAAATGCTAGGGTGCAACCCTACCTCTAAAATACCAAGTGTCAGAGCATTGAAATGTTTCGTTGGAGACACAGCAAATTTCAGCCTGACAAAGCATATGGATTTTATATAGATTCGTATCTGGTAGGATTCCAGGAAGGGGAAGGATCTGAGAACATGTTCAGCCACATGTTCCACTTCATGGTCGATGTTGCTTTTTACAAGAAAATGGGTCTCAGACACCTGAGGACATCTGAGCTTCCTTCAACGTAACAAGAGAATAATTTTTGCATAGTTATTTTGTTCTGCATTTTTTATCATTCGGCTACACATTTTGCTTTCTTTTTTTTTTTTTTTTACAAGGAGATTTTTGAGCACTTTTGGAAAGGTTTAGAGGGGGGGTGCTCCCAACCTTATTTCATTTTGAACAGACTAGATTTCATGACATTAAGAGAGATATTAAAGCAGTTTACCCTAAAAGCATAAAAAGTTCAAAACACAAAACAAAGTAATACAACCAGAACTTTAATGATTTTTCAAAACAGAAATAGAAATACATCTGAAACTAGAGAAACATGTACAGGAAACTTAGCTAATTATTCTCTCCCTGCACTCTGTTGGTTTTCCAGTTATATCTACCATCTTAGGGAAAAAAAAAACAACAACAAAGTAAAAAAACCCAAACTCAAACAAACAAAGACCAAAAAGAAAATGAAAATAAAAAGAAGGGGGAAAAAATGAGAAGAGAAAAGGCACCTTTTAAATAAAATTCCCATTGCAGAATCAATACCAGTCTGGACAGGAGTGCTGAATTCTTCTCTGTCTCATGCATCATCAACAAAATTGTCAGTAGCTAAGCTTGCTTTGCAAGATCCTCTTTTCTGGCAATGGCTCAATGACAGAAGAACATGGCTTGATTTTCATATCCCAACTTGCAGCTGTACTACTGGCAGTCAAGGGAAAAAAAAATTAAAATTGTGTTTTGATATGAATCAGGCATATTTGATCTGAAAGTCACTGTGAGATTCTAAAAATGGCACTTTCTAGACACTTTTCTGATACCTTTTTTTTTTTTTTTTGTTTAAAACTACTGTTGAAGAGAATTCATGCTAACTTCCAATGACATCTGAAAAAATTACAAATGATGATTTGGTTTCTTAATTGTTCATCTGTATTTAGTTATTTTTTAAATTAATATATTATTAAAATCGTCCTAACATTTTTTGTTGAAACATTTCTGCTAGGGTGAATACCTGTCTCTTCTCTGCAATTAATTTCATTTCATAATATGATTATTGCAAGAAATTGAATAGGAACCTTATCTCTTTGAAAGTAGTTAGCTTTACATATATATATATGTGTGTGTTTATATATATATATAAACACTGTAAGGACAGAAGTTATTAATTTGCTACAGTAAATAAAAAATTTATATGCTAGGATAAAAGCCAGGAAAAATCCTCTGCCAGCATGTTCATAATCTTATTATTAAACATTTGTGATATGTGATGGGGAATTATCCGTTAATCCAAAATATCCATGGAGTGCTTGAAATACCTGCTCTCTCCCTGATCAGATATATCCTTTCAAAGCAGGTTTTTGTTCTGAATGTAATTCATCATAGTTATCACATGTCACAAAGTGTTACATCATGTCATTTTACATTGCAATGTGACATGACATGGTGCAATTAAGGAAACACAATGCAATAGCTCCTATTAAGAAAA
>VWZP01005355.1:188422-199473 GCA_013396995.1 Dicaeum eximium | reverse complement strand
GGAAGGGAAGGGAAGGGAAGGGAAGGGAAGGGAAGGGAAGGGAAGAGTTGGAAGGGACCCATCAGGATGATGGAGTGCAACACCTGGCCCTATGCAGGACACCCCAAGAATCACACCAGGGGCCTGAGAGCATTGTCTAAACACCTCTTGAATTCAGACTCTTGGAGTATCTTGTGCAGGACCAGGATTTGGGCTCACTGATACTCTCAACACAACTTATTCTATCATTCCATGATTCTAAGACTCAAGCTGATTGAGAATTAATGACTTTCTCTGTGTGATAAAAGAGACTAGCAATTATCAAGTTTTCCTCACTCCATCAGTCCACTTTCTCTAGCAGTTCACTGGGTAGATGAAATCAGGAGCCATATGGTTTGGAGTGTGAGCTGATGCCTCCATTGACATAATTCACCATTTTGACCTTTAGAACACTTGTTATTCTGGGAATAACAAGGCATGACATTCATTATGACATTCATTTTTGGTTGACAAAACCAAATTCTGTAACTAAATTCTTATTCCAGATTTTGTAGTGGTTTTTCTGAATGTGTGTTTCATGCCTAGTGTAACTGAAAGAACTTTATTAAACAATTGAAGAGAATTTTGGCATTTTAGTGTAAAATTTGAAATAGCTACCAACACATAGAACTAGGACTATGTATATGATTGCATTTTTCACAAAAAAAATCTTATTTTTCAGCTACCCTCCCTTTAGCTCCTTTGACTTGCAAAAAAGTTATTTTTCTGACTAGCCATGCAAACGACTGTAACAGATTGATCACTTTTATCTCATGCAGGGTCAGTAACCAGATCTCAATCATATTGTTTTCGCATAATGTCTGGCCAAAATCACAGAAATGCTGCCCAACCAGAGCTGAGCCTTCAGAGGAAGCAACAGACAAAATCCAGATGGAAACCACAGTGGCCAGGTATTATCATAGCTGATGTGATTTTTTTTTTTTTTTTTTGATACACTATCTGAATTTAAAAATTCGATAAAAAAGAAAATAAGGCAATTGAAACAACCAAAATAGCACATAAAACTAGTGGCAGAGGTGGAAAATCCAATTTCAAAATTTCTGTCTGACATTGCAGGTTTCATAATTAAGCACATTCTAAGAAGTGCTGTACAAAAGAATTACTTAAATGATATTCCAGAAATATGAGATACATACATGTGCACTAGGAACAGTCTCCTCTCCTTTTTTTTAAAGTTAATACATCAAGATATAGATAAGAAATATCCCATCAAAATGGATATTAATCAGCAGTTTTATTGGCAGTTTTACCTGAGATTAGCACAGAAATTAGAACTGCCTTAAAAATAGAAAATAGAGTGTTCATAAAAACTGGTTTGGTTTGGTTTGGTTTGGTTTGGTTTGTTTGTTTTTTTTTTTTTTTTTTTTTTTTTTTTTTTTTAACATCTCTGTTTGGAGCCACAAAAAAAAATTCAAACTAATGAGAATATTACAGAAGGAAAAACTTTTGAAATCTGTCTGTTTGGAAAGATTACAATGCAAAATGTATTATTTTCAATCAAAATACAAGAGCTCATTGATCATTTTTACTTAATAAAACTCTCAGTTAAAACAGTATATTCCATCATCTTTCACTATCTTCCTTTCCTGGACAACCACCAAACTGAGAGGTGAAAAGGAAAAGAAGGAAATGAAACTGATGGCATTTTGTTAAAAAGAAAAGAAAAAAAAAAGATAAAGAACATGCTTTTAGTGTTTATTGTTTATTCGTGGTTTATTTGATTCTTTGTTTTGTTTAAGGAGATAGAGGAAAATCATAGATATATAGAATTATTTGTGTTGGAAGGGATTCTATAGATCCTCTAGTCCTAGCCTCCCTGCCATGGGCAGGAACACCTTCCCCTACACCAGCTTGCTCCAAGCCCCATCCAATCTGGCCTTGAACATTTGAAAATCAAGCAGCTTTACTAGCAATAATACCTTTGTTATAAAAATGGACACAAGAGCCCTGTTTACAGAAATTTCAGTCTATGGCTTTTTTTTTTTTTCCCCCTACCAAAAACCACATTTAAAATGTTTAACATTCTTCTTTCTTTTATTTTTTTCCACATAAATATCAAATCAAACCAATAATTTCCTTAAGCAGTAAACAATGGATGTTCAGCTCCTGTGGCTGCAAAAATGTAGTGAGGTAAGTGGAGCTTCACTGATTTACACCTGCTGAAGGATTAGATTAGTACAAAAAGCCAAAGGAATTACACATTTATCACATTCCTCTGCTGCCTCATGTATCACCCTGTAGTTTGCTGTTGCAAAGGAAGTTAGCAAAGAATGGGTAAGGCAGATAAAAGCTTGTTAGTTAATACATTCATGTCTTTATAGAAGTGGCATACAGAATGGAAAGAAAAAGAAATGTCCTGCCCATGGTGAAATCTGCCATACAGTACAAGAAATATCAGAGTTCCTAATGTACCATATGGAAAGCTCTCTGCAAGACAGCGTCTCTGTTCTACTAGAGACCACTGTAGAGAAGAGATGGATTTTACATTTTTCATTAGTGTACAGCTTAGACAGCTGAACTCTATTATAATGTCTTCAGGAAGTATCTGATCCATTCTATTATCGCTATGACAAAGAGAAAGAATTGCTTATGATTTCAGAAAGGTCACACTAAACTGATGTTCTGCCTGTATGTGCTCTAGCTATGATGGTGATAATAATAATAAAAAAAAAGTTTAAAGATGAAGTTTACAGTCAGACATACTGGGGGCAGAGGGGGAGAAGTCTTAAAAATTAACATTTAAAAAGAAATTCTTATCTGCAAGACATTTTCTAACCCTCCTATTTTTCTTCAGCACACCTGCTGGCAGTCAGTATATTTATACATGTACATATAAACAGGGGACAAGATTCTGATAGCAGTTCCTGGAGGGTAAATATAATGTTGTTGTAATAAAAGCACTGAATCAGACCATTATTATTAACAGTTATGCATGTACCAAGATCAATCTGCCTGGCTGATCTGGGGCAGGTATGAGATAGTTCTGACACGAGCCAGCACCAATTTAAAAGCTGTGTGGTGGATTTTCTGTGTTGTGCAGCCCAAGATAATTCAGCCTCCCTCCCACCAGAGCTTATTATTTTTGGCTCACAGCTCAACAGCAACTGCATGGCTTGGAGCAAGGGCAGAACAAATTCTGGCACATATTGTGGATAGATAACATACTATTCAATACATCCCCTATAGTGCATGGAAGGCTCCAGACAAAGGTGAGCTCCTCTTGCAGTAGATGCTTTGCACACTCACTGTGGGCCATGGTTTTGCCCTGCAGAGCTTGGCAGTAAGCATTAAAAAATTAACAATTCCTTTTGGGCCTTTTGTAATAACATGAATTATGATGAAGCTCCTAGGCTGCTGAACTGCTGTGTCAAGGCAAGAGGAGAGGAGGAACTCCACTCAAGAAGTAAACCCCAGTATCAGTGAAACCAAACTAAAATGCAGAGGGATGCAGCTGCTTTGAAATATACTCACATGGAGCACAAGAAAATGAATTAACATTACTGGGTGGGGGGGAAAAATGGAGATATGCATTGGATGACGTGGTTTCTACAGGGTCTGAGACATTTCTCAGTTTCCTGGGTGAGTGCTGAACATCTGTCTGGAGTAAGGAGTGGTAAAGAAACCACGGCATGAATGAAAGGGACACAGAAGACAATGGAAAAGTTTTCTTGGCTTTTTAGACAAATTTAAAAAAATGAAGAAATGAAAAATATAACTTTAACATGCGACATTTCAGAAGTTTTGAAGCTTGAAAATTTTGCAAAGTGACTTCTTCAGCAGAAAAACCACCTAGACACTCATTGACCTATAATAGCCATCAGTATAAAGTCAAAAACAGAAAAAATGAATCACAGATAAAGTAAAAGGCACTGATTCAGAACTCAGTAGATTCTTTAGCATAATTCTTCCATTTTCATTTTGCTTCTTTCATTTTCTTGTTGCAAATATAGCTCTATAAACCATAGAAATAAGCTGCATGCAATTAAAATGGCATAATAGCTGAAAGGAAAGCATTGATAATTATGTTAAAATCTATAAAATTAGACGAGTCTAACACTGCTCAGAGTTCACACTTTGTCATTTGTCAGCATTTGCAGCTCTATTGTAACCTAGATCTAAAGCTTTTTCTTCCTGAGCTAACTTCTCTTCAACTTGTGGGTTAGTGGTGATTTTTTTCTTTTCCTTTCAGTTTGTGCAATACAGTCCTCAATACTTTTAACAATTTAGGGGTCTGAAAACAGTCAAAATGAAATAACATTCAGCCTTAATGAAATATTTTGTGATATATTTTTCTGAGCTTAGAGAGTCCACAGATCTGCCACGATCCGTCCTGTGCTCTTTCCTGCAGAAAAACAGTTGGGGAAGTAACTTTCATCTCTATACACATCAGAGAGTTTGTAAAAGTATTGTCCTCATTCACCATTTTAATCACAGCAATAAAAGACAAACTGCACAAAGAATCTGGAGAACTAGAACAGGCGTTTATCTGTGACTGGATCCAGCAATGAATTTAAGCACAGGCTTAAGAGCTTTGCTTGGATCGGGGATTTACAGTGCAATCAAAAAACTAGTGAAATCAATACAAAAACTCTTATTGATGTCACTGGGCATTGGATCGTGCCCTTAATGAACTAAGTAGAGGCTGCAGTGCAGCATCTTAAGGGCCTAATCCAATATCTATCAAACTGAACTCAAGTGGAGACTGGGTTCAGATATTGTTTAATACTGTAGATTGAGATTTTTCAATAACTATTTAGGTGATGCTTGTCAAAAAGAGTGTTAATTTAAAACTGGAGTCAAATAACTGCATGAGCTTCTGTCTAGCTGTCTCAGATGCTAACAACTGTGAATATAATAAACTGTGGTCTAACACAGTAATGAGAAAAAGAGTACAAGACCTCTACTTTCAAAGATCAAAGATTGTTCAGAGATCCTGAATTGTTCCTAGGTTGGTGGATATTCACCTCTACTTTTTAATTTCTGTTATTTTCTTGTGAAGTACTCTTAAAGTCATCGTGAACACTGGTCAAATACATGCCTCTCCCCTCACCACCTCCTTACTCTTCCAATCACATTTTCCATTTGACATGAAGATGTAACCCATACAATTCAGAGTCACTTATTCCATCAACACTCATCTCCAACATTCAAAGACTGAAATGCAGCGAAAGGAATTAAATCTTCTGATCCCAAGGAAAGTTCTCATTTGAAGAGTCATCTCAAGCCTTTTCTGTTAAGAACAGTATCTGTTTCATCCTTTTTCATCTTCTTAGTGTACTTATTTCAGCCCAGATTTCCACTACCAATTTCAGAGAGCAGACTGCCCCAAACTGCAGCTAAAATCCATGGGACTGCCAAATAATCAAGGGTGCATTTTCTTGCCAACAATTTTGCTTTCTATACAATGATGAAAGAAAGATATGTCATTTAAAGATATGTACTTGGAAACTAGTCAATAATAATAGTAATTAAACATCCTACAACCACTTCAGAAGAGACCATAATGCTTCAGTTTCAGCTTTTACCTTATGTATTTTAAGGCTTTGGTCTCATTGTTCAATTCCATTCTTCTCTTTTCTGTCGTAAGGACTTGAAAGACTCAAACAAACAATTAAGAAGGAGCTTATACATAAAAAAGACACATAACATCCTGAAAAAACAGATATACATGAGGAAAGAGGAAAAAAAGGTTTAATCTGAATAATAGTAAGTGTATTTTTTGTTATACCAATAAGTACATTAATGCCATGTAGAATAATAATTGAGTGCCCTTCAAGATCTTAAGTGAAAGGCAATAATTTTTCATATCTGAAGTGAATTGCTCATTTCAGTAAGTGTTTACATACCCTGAGCTTTCATTTCTCAAAATGCAGCATTCTTTCCATCATAAGTAGCTAATTAAGTGCAAAGCTTCCTTATGGAAGTACATAAAAAGAAGGGTTATGATGGAATCATTGTGTTCCTTCTTCTTTAATGGACACTTGAGAAGTCAACCCAAATTTAGAGGAAATTAATTTCCCAAAGATGCCTTGAACTGTGGAACAGAAAAAAAGCTCTAGAGAATTCTCAAAAAGCCCTAGAGAAGTTATTTATGTATGTTAAATCCTATTGAACTAACCCATAAGAGTTCAATGTGTCAAGATCGTTATTTAGAACCTGAATTTGCATATGCAGAATGGGTAATTGTCTATGCATTTGACAGCACCATCTCTTTAGGCAACAAGTAATTTAGGTGGTGTAAGGGTATAATCTTCAGATTAATGGTCCTGATATAGATAAAAAGAGATATGTACCTTTAGAAGGCTGTTTGTCCCCAAGGCTGAGAGAAGGGCTACAGAACATATCTAATTCCCACATTTAGGTCACCTATAAAGCCCAGTCAGATATCGTGTCAAAACTACTAGTATTCAAGCACTGTTAAGTTATTTATTTGCTTATAACCCATTTAGATTTATGCTGAAAATCTAACTCATAAAACTGATGCAGATTGGATCTATAAGTCCAGTGTCCAAGGAAGACTCATGCTGCATAGATTCATCTTTGCAACTCCTCAGTCCCCACACAGCCTTGCAGCTACATTTTTAAGCACTCTGTAACTACTTGCCATATATAAGTAAGCTCTCAGAGTAATAGTTATGAAGGGTATGATGAGATTTCTTTTTTTATTTTCTTTTTTCTGTAGAAAAATGAAAGTGTATGGCTATGTGAAAGTAAACAGTTCTCTTAAAAGACAGCAATAAAATATAGATGCAGAAAAAAAGGAGCATGCAAAATCTTCATTGTGCTGCTATGAAACCTGAGTTTTAGTGTGTACTTTGTTTTCCTAAAAGCTAAATTTTTCTCTCTTTCCTTGTTCTGTGAAACCAAAGTGCATACATGCCACTGTCAAGCCTTCATTGTACTCTGAATTTATGTGCAACCTTGGAGGAACTCCACAACCTTTTTTGCCTAAATAGTCATATCCACAAAATGAAACCATGGTGCCATTGTTATCTATAAAAGTGGCTTAGCCCTTTGGACAAATGCTCCTTTAGCATGGGAGCATTGAGTATTATTAATGAATAATGACTGTTCTCGATCATTTTAAAAAAAACCAAAACCCAACAGCAACAAAAATCCCTCCACATCGTATTGGAAAAACTTACTGCACTGTGACAACCTTTTATGATGTTGTTGTTGAAATAGAAGGGCTAATTTAATAATATCTTTGCCATCTTCCATAAACCACAGTCAGTACATCTCCCTGCAGACCTAAACTTAAAGAAACACAACAAAGCAGCAAAGTTTAAAAAGAATTTAGTATAGATTTTTTTCTTGTCTAAACATAAAAGGTCCTCTATAACTAGATCCTTAAAAAAATAGAAAATGAAAAAAGAAAAGCTGTTGCTATTATTTTTGGCAGTTTGCTAGCGCAGAACACCATGCTGGCAGCACTGTCTCCAGTTATGTGTGCTTCTCTCCCCTTTCCAAGCTCTGCCTGTGGAACTTATTTTTATCTAGGAAAAAGATCCTATTTTGCTTGGATTACTTGCTGAAGGCTGAAAAACGAATGCATGGGACAACAGGGATATTATTTACTTCACATGATCAAGAGGGACACACCTAACAAACACTTCTCGTAATTATTCTAAATTCATTCTAATGACAATGAGCAGACACAGAACTTCCAGCTCAATTAAAAATTAGCTTAGAGTGAGAGATAGTTCTTGCCAAAAAGAAAACCACAAAAGGGATTGACCACTTAAAAAATACTTTAATATCTATTAAGGGTAAATAGATAATATAAGCAGTATTTTATACTGCCTAAAACATACTGAATTTTTCGCTTAATCTTTCTATTAATATTGCTCAGCTGAATATTACACCAGTATCAATGATAGAATATTCTCTTTTATAATTCTGGATATTTGTAACAGACATCCCACATCTCTCTGATGAAATCAAAGCTTTATTCTATTTTTATAGGTGACGTTAACCTGAAATCAATCGGACTGGAATTTACCTTTGAGAATCATAACAGTGGGGATGATTTTCCCTCATCTACGCTAAAAGTGAATTCTGGGCAAGGATCATTATCCAGCTTGTCTCTGCAGTTAATGGGGAGAGGTGGAAAAGGGTCACCTCTCTTAGGCACCATATTAGGATGAATCACTCTCTGGAGGTATCTAACTCCCTTCATTGATTATGGAAAGCCTTGACATGAAGCTTAGACAGGAGGCTAAAATTTTAGGCAACCAGTGTTATGGGAGATGACTCCTACATTTAGCTCTAAGTGAAATATCAGGAATCAGGTTTTAATGCTGAGATTTTTAAAGCAATTTCAGCCTAAGCATCATAAGACACAATTCATTTAAATAGCTAAGATCCATTTTCAGAAGTAGCTTAAACACTTATATAGCTATTAACATGCATAAAGAGGCAAATAGACATCAAATGAGTATTCCAACTGTTCACATATGCCTAATTCCCATCAAAATCAATGCATAGATGGTTTTGAAAATCTCACTAGGCACATATCTATCTAAATACCTGGGTACTCTGAGGAATATAATCCTTGGTCTTTCACCAAGAAAAGAAGAACTAAAACAAGGCTTGAAAACACCTTTTCACCTAGGTAAAAATTTGTCTCTTACCTGCACAGCTCAAAACCTGTTATCTTTGCAGTGGAACAGAAATGCAAGTTCCTGTCTACCTTATCCCTAAAAAAGTATCTCTGTGTATGCAAACAGCAGTGAATCTATAATTTTTCAGTCTGCTCTAAGTGTTATATAACATTGCATACCACCACCCATTCTGCTAAACAATGTGATCTCTATTTTTTTCCTTTTGCAGAATTAATTTCCAAGTATTTCTCTCTTACTCCTCAAGTACATACCTATCCTCCATCTGCTTTTCATCCCACACTACAGCTTTGAGCTGTGGATTGTTCTTTTATCACCATGTCTCATATATCCTTTTACACTGCTCTTCTCACCTCACTTGGCTTTGCAACACCTCCCAATTTAGTTGCATCCATTAATTTAATAACTGTGCTATTGACTCTCATTTACAGATCATTAGTGAAGATAAAGCTGGACCCAGTGTTAGTCCTTAAGGCACGTCATTAGACTCTTTCCCACAACTCAATACACCACTATTTATCATCACCTTTAATTTAAACTCCTGTAGCCACTTCTTAGCCTGTGTGAATGTACCCACAGGCATCTGAATTCAAATGAAACACAATGCTCAAACTTTGTGAAACTCTTCCATTGGGCAAATTCCAGCTGCAGGGTGCCACAAACCCAACAGACTCCACTGTGATTCACACACACTGCACTGTCAGGTGCTGCTAAGCATTCCCAGCCTATGGATGAGGACACCTACAGCCAAAAGCAGTCAGTTTTTAGCCATGCAAATACATATGATTCAATATACAAGACCTGACTATGAAGATCAAGTTCTACACATTGCATGATACATCAGTTAAGGCTTTATGCAGAGTTCTTCTGTGGATGTTAGACCCTCCCACTTTTTATTCATAAAGGTTTTATTGTTTTGCTGGTTTCCTTTTATTTTTTTCCCCCTCTGGTTCTTATTCCTTTTTTCTGATAAAAGAACATCAGGAAATACTGAGATACTGATCACAAACACCAAATTCCAATCATTTTCCCACCAAGAGCTGCAATTTTTTTTTTTTTAATATTATCACATACTATTGCCAGTGTAGCCTTTCAATGCTGCTTACTCTGTCGGTTTCAGAGCACAGACAGAATTCTGTATTCTCTCTCTTTATTGCTCATCACCCCAGGAAAGTCCTTTCTCTTTTGTATCAATTTTTCTTATGGTAAAATACTGGGGTTTAAAATGTTCCCTCACCCATGACATCTAATAGTAACAGAAAAAAATAAGTTTGGATTGAAAGCTAGACCCTCTGTCACATGTGACCCTGGGAAAGCCCCATCTGTTTTTGTTTCATGGATTCAGTCAAAATTGTAAAATAAAATTTTTTTTTCCTTTATATTCACTTGTCTTGTCTACCTATCCTTTTGTTTGATGTCCATCATCAGAAAATATAAACTTATTGAAACAAAAAACAAATAAAAAAAGAAGAAACAGAATGCTTACACTCCCAGCATTAATTTGAGGTATGAGAAAGACTATCCCCATTTTGCACTTTGAATGCTTGAAAAATGGTAAAGTGGTATTGGTTAAGCAAGGAAACTGTTTTTTTTTTTTTTTTTTAGTTTTAGCTTAGTTTCTCAGCAGCTGGGTTAGTTTTCCTTATAAAGTTGATGGATGATTAGTGAAGCTGTTGAATGTATTTGGCTTTGAAGCTCAATTCCCTTTAGCTACTGGTGAGAACTGGGTTTTCACATCTCAGTAGTCATCCTTGGTAATCTTTCCCTCTGTATTCTTTGGTGTAACTTGAGATTTGTTCCAATATCATCTGTAGCATAAAATACTATGATGGACTTTTCTTTTGATGTTGTGGAAACCACAACAGTCACATTTATCCTTCCTTCTTTCTGAAATAAGAGGGGGAAAGCGGAAGGAAACTCATCCATCACTTAGCAGATGCGAAAATGTAACAGTATTTTTAAGGGTAATTTCCTTACCTGGAGCCTTGGCACCCAAAAGCATTCAGTGCAGACACCCCAGCTGAACTGGGATTAGATTCCTACCTACTTTCTACACAGTATTACATCATCAAGCAGCAGGGAAGAAGCAAAAATAAATTAGTCAGTCATGGTCTAAGTGTTTTGAAATAGAAAACCAAGAAACTCCACACGAAGGGAACCAACTGGTCAATCAGTGCCATACTTTACCACAGAAGAAATGAATCTGTTATACCTTATCAGCCTGGTTGTTTAGTTCTTTAGCAAAACTTAGAGCAAAACTTAGAGCAAAACTATTTTGTTTTGTTTTTTCTCATATGACCATATAAGGCTAAGGTCTTTTCCCAAAATAGCTTAACATTCACAAATCCTGTAGTTATCCTTAGCAGCAACAAGAAGGATTCTCATTTAAAA
>VWZP01005355.1:111394-181071 GCA_013396995.1 Dicaeum eximium | reverse complement strand
GACCCAAACTGGACAAAGGGATATTCCATCCCACAGAGCCTCATACCCAGGAATAAACTGAGGAGAGCTGGCCAGCTGGGGTCAGTTGCTGCTGGTGGATGGGCTGGGCACCAGCCAGTGGTGGTGAGGAATTTTTTCTGGTGCATCACTCATTTCTCCTGGATTTCTCTTGGATTTTGTTTCTGTCTTCGTGTACTCCTGTCATCTTTGAGTCTCACTTTTCNCTGTTTTTATCTGAACCCACAAGTTTTATCTTTTAACCAAATATCATCCCCATGCCAATGTGGGGGCAGGGAGTGAATGAATGTCTCCATGGCACTTAGTTGCCAGCTGGGGTCAAAACACGACACCACCTTAGAACAGCACAAAATTTGGCTGTAAATACTGCTAGTTATGCTGTATTTGTTCACAGTTTGTTTCTTTGTTAGAAAATATCCAGGATAAGGGCCTGGGTTTTGCTGATGAAGCTTTAGACCAAGGCTGGCTTTTATACCTTTGACTCAAAAGCTCAGAATGCTCCAAGGTCCCTCCATTTAGGTTCACACAGGGCCATTTCAGTTCCTGTGTCTTTTCCAGAACACTGGATCTATTTAGACATACGAAGAGGGAATAAGATCCTTTCCCCACAGTTTAAACTGTTCAGAGAACACGTTGAGCAATTGATAATACATAATAATATAATTGAGCAATACATAATAATATAATATTATAATTGAGTAATATAATCACAGTATATTTGAGCTAGTTAATTGTCTTGGTTTAAAAAGACAGGTGTCTGCTAAGGAAGAAAAACACAAACCCCCTCCCTCCAAATCACCACAATTTTTTGAAATTAAAACGCTCTCAAGCAAAAAAATATGGGGATAGGAATAACAGTTTTTACTAGGAAAAAAAACTAAAGGAAACAAAGGTACTAGTACCAGCAAACAGCAAAAGAAACAAACAAACAAAAACCTTGACAGTGTCAAGATATGCCCTGCCACCCTGGGGCAGGGTGTGGATAACAGTCCAGTTGAGCAGTGGCTGCAGTTCTCTTAGAGTGGGAGCCACGGCTCTGTCAAAACAACAGTCCAGCAGAGAAGAGTGTAGGCAGATGGGTCTGGTTTTCCTCTGGAGATCCAGTGGAGAATCCAGGCTGTCTTCGTTTCTAAAAGTGTCTCTTTTTATCCCAGTAGAAATGCTTGGACCCCTCCCCCTGGGCAGAGCACCTCACAATGGGAATAATGTAATCTTATCAGTCATGTGGAGGCACCTAATGGCCCATTAACAAAAAATGTCTTCCCAGGGGAGGTATTGTTTGTGAAGAGATAAGGGAAACCTGCCCAGATAACAACCCCATCTTTATCAGATGGCAAATAGAATATCTTATTTTAACAATCCAGGACATTAATACTCCTCTGAAGTGATGAGTAAGGAAGGAAATGGCATTGACTTGCTGTTCACAGCCAAGGAAAGGACCAACAGCTACAAACTTTTTGTGCTTTTGGCCAAGGACAGGGTTATGTTCTGACACAGCCCAGAAGAGGTGTGGCTTACAGGGTGTGGCCAGCCCCTCATGTTATTTGATACAACCTCATGTCATTGCTAGGGCAGGTGGAAGGGACTCCATTAGTATTTGTTTATTGTTTCAGATTTTTTGTGTGAATAGTTTCTTTTTCCTATACCTTTTGTTATTATTATTTTGGCTGTTACTGTTTTGGTTTTTTTTCCCTTATCTCATTGCAGTTTCCAGTAAATTGTTTTTCTCTTAACCTGTGGTCTTTACCTTTTCTGCATCCTATTGAAGGGGGAAGGTGAAGCAGCTGATGCTCTTTTCAGTGGGAGCACTGAATTGGGGAACACCTTTCCTAAAACATCACACCGCCTCTAAAAATAAAACCACGGAATAGAATGATGAGATCAGATTTGGATAAAATACTGATGGTGGACATAAATTAATTTATCATAAGAGAAGCAGAAATTCTGGAATGCAGATTTTGTGGTAAAAAAAAAAATCTATATTAAACAGTTAATTCCTACCAAATGTCTGCATACTCTCCAGCACAGCTACTCATTTCACCCCTGTGGAGCTAATGACATTTTTTTGGGTATGGACCAATATTTCAGAACACCCTCAGGCACAGAGAATAATTACATACTGCTATTAATGATATTTCAGTGATCTAATCACAGAAGATATAACTTTGAACACTTCTACAAACATAAGTTATGTAGGATTTTGCCCCTCTTTTTAGTGGATGTTTGCAAAATAAGAAATCCACAATTCCCTTCAAACCTGAAGTACTGAACTTTTTTAAACTCTGTTATCTTCCAACACTGTTGTCACAGTTGTGTCCCAAGTTGTGGAGAAGTTAAGAAAGACCTACTTTAGGATTTAGGATGCTCATTTGCAAAGTGCCAGGATAAAAGCAACTGTGTCATTCAGACTCTGCTTCTCAAATGAAAATAATAGCTGAAATGTATGCCAAATTGACTAAACTAATCAACCACCCTTTTGATGGGGTTATTATGCAATCACTACACTTTCTTCCAGAACATTTATGAAATCACAGACGATGCCATCCAGTTTTCATAAGTATTAGTTCAGAAAATAGACTATAATTCCACCACCTCTCTCCCTCCCTTTCTAGTGTGCTGTAATTAATAATGAGCCTCAATGTTGTTTTGTTTTTCACAGTTTTAAAGTCAGAACCAAGGCTGCTTTTCCATCTTCCATTCACTTCATAAATTTTATGGAAAGACAATTCAGGTGTTAAAATAATCACTTGGGGTTCAGGCTCTACTTCCTTGTTCTTTACTCTTCCAATTTCTGCGAAATACAGATGATAACACCTTCCCTTTCTCCTTATTTTGAAGGGTTTTCTATTATGTGCAACCTTCAGAACAAGCTATGACACTTTCTAAATAGGGAGAGGAAACAATTGGCTATCCAAATAGAAAAACTGATCCTCTGAGTTGCATCTATTTTTGGCCTGCTATGAAAGTAGTGGCAAAACTCTGGCACAGGTTGCCCAGAGAAGCTGTGAATACTGAATCCCATCCCTCAGGTTGGATGGGACTTCAAGTAGCCTGGTCAAGTGCAAGCCGTCCCTGCCAATGGAAGGATTTGAGCTACATAATGGTTACAAGTCCCCTGCTAACCAAAACTATTATATGATTTTATGATTTTATGACACTAAAAGCACAATTTAAGCAACAGTAATAAATGACTTGCAGGATCGCCTAGTGAATGTTAGACAGCTTTAGCTGAGCAAACGGAGAACTTATCAGTTTTCCAGAATCACAAAATCAATTAGGTTGTGAAAGACCTCTGAGGTCATTGATTCCAACCCATGACTGAACACCACTGTGCCAACCACACCATAGCACCAAGTGCCGTGTCCAGGCTTTCCTTAACAACCTCCAGGGACAGTGACTCCAACACCTCCCTGGGCAGTTCATTTCAATGTCTTAGCACGTCTTCTGTGAAGAAATTCTTCCTTATGTCAACCTATACCTCCCCTGGCACAGCTTAAGGCTTATGTCCTCTCACCCTGTGGCTTGTTGCCTGGGAGAAGAGACCAAACTCCACCTGGCTGCACTCTCCTGTCAGGGAATTGCAGAGTTATAATGTCTCTGAGGCCTGCTCCTCTCCAGGTTAAACAACCTCAGCTCCCTCAGCTGCCTCAGCTGCTCCTTGCAGGACTCATGCTCCAAACCCTTCCTGAGCTCCANCCACTGTGCCAACCACACCATAGCACCAAGTGCCGTGTCCAGGCTTTCCTTAACAACCTCCAGGGACAGTGACTCCAACACCTCCCTGGGCAGTTCATTTCAATGTCTTAGCACGTCTTCTGTGAAGAAATTCTTCCTTATGTCAACCTATACCTCCCCTGGCACAGCTTAAGGCTTATGTCCTCTCACCCTGTGGCTGGTTGCCTGGGAGAAGAGACCAAACTCCACCTGGCTGCACTCTCCTGTCAGGGAATTGCAGAGTTATAATGTCTCTGAGGCCTGCTCCTCTCCAGGTTAAACAACCTCAGCTCCCTCAGCTGCCTCAGCTGCTCCTTGCAGGACTCATGCTCCAAACCCTTCCTGAGCTCCATTGCCCTTCTCTGGAGACACTCCAGCACCTGAAATGTCCTTCCTGAATTGAGGGCCCCAGAACTGGACAGAGCACTCAAGGTGTGGCCTCACCAGTGCCCAGTACAGTGCCCAGGCCAAATGACTTCCCTGATCCTTCTGGCCACACTCTTGCTGATACAGGCCTTTGGACTTCTTGGCAACTTGGGCACATCTGGGCTCAAGTTCAGCTGCTGTTGACCAGCATCCCCAGATTATTTTCCTCTGAGCACCTTTTCAGCCATTCTGCCCCAGCCTGGAGTTAAAGGGGGTCGTTGTGGCCAAAGTGCAGGACCCAACACTTGGTGACCCTCAAAGAAGCGGCCTCAGCCCATCGATCCAGGCTCTCCATGTCCCTCTGCAGAGCCTTCCTGCTCTCAACCAGTTCAACACTCCTGCCCAACTTGGTGCCATCACAAATTTATTTACCAAGGGTGGATTTGATCCCCCCATCCAGATCATCAGTAAAGATATTGAACCTTGAATAAAGGTTTGACTATGACAATATGCAGAACAAAGTTTGCTTCAGAAACAGATTGGTCCTCTCAGTCTTCTGAATGAACCATACTGCTCCAAGATCTAGCTGCAGCTTTGAAGATGAGGTGACCCAGAAAAGAAGCTTTACAGCATTGTGGCAAAGTCACCCAGCAGCACAACTGGAAAGACAATAATTTATCCTAAAAACAAATCATGGCTTCTGCCCTCCAGTATAAACCACCAGTGAAGGCGGCTGACAAGGCTTGGCCAATAGCATGACCTGGGCTGTGGTTTGGGCTTGCACTCCATTATTTTAAATGAAATGCAAATGTATTAGGGAAAAGAAAAAAAAAAGAAGAAAATATTAAGAAATGGGTACCTTCCAGTCCCACAGAAACCCACCTGCTGCATAGTTCCCAGCATGTGGCACTGTATGTCCTCTATAGAGATAGCTCCTTTTTTCCAGCAGCAGTGACTAAATGTTTCACTACCACAGCTGCTTTTTGGCTCAGCTGCTGCTGCTGCTGGTTGTACTTCAATTTCTCTTTTCATTTTAGATTTCAGTGGCCCCTTTCCCATTATACTGAGTAATATATGAGTCTGAATGATGTGTGTAATGGGAAACTGATGTTATGTGTGTACTTTATTGACACAACTGACAAGAAAAGCCTTAGCCTACAGCTCTAAGTAGTGTAATTTATTGTTCACTATCCCCTACTCACCCACATATAATAGCAAATGAGAGAAAAAGAAAGCCGAATTGTAATATTACTCTTTCCCCAAATACTTAGAAATAAACAAACAAACAAACCAAAGTGATTAAACCTGAAATAAGTGTTTCCTGTCTCTTCCACTGCATGACTAGAGAGTAATGTCTAAAATTTTGCACCCAAACAGAGAAAGTGAATGAAGCCCTGCTTCTTTTCATTACTTTATTATATCTTGAAATTATTTTCTCTTCAGGGATCAATGTCAGCTCGAGTTCTGTTTCTCTGTTCCACAAACACTGTACTTGTCCATAGAATATAGTTTTAAAATGGAATGCAATTCTATGAAATCAAACAAATTGAATGAAATTGAATGACGGTAGAGACACTGACAGCATTGTCTGATGGTCATTAACATGGTTAAAACAAGTAGGTAAAGCTGTAATAATCAGCAGTACGATGTGGTGTGACTTTTGAGATATGGTAAATAGTTTGTTCATTATTGTTGATGTACTTATAACCCATTGGGATAGAAATCTCACTTTAAGAAGCCTCAGACAACACCAGGATGGGGACTGGTGTCCTGTGAGTTGGATTCTAAGTCTCTACCCTGGAACAGTTCATTAATCACCTCCCAGTTTCTGTGTGTCCAACAGCCATTGATGGCATGCAGCTATGCTATCTCTTCAATGATTCTTCAGAGTGCAAAAAGTTTCTGGTAGGGTTAAATCAGATCATCAGTATCAGTTGCCATGGCAGGTAAATATAAACTGCATCAATACAGCAATATTGTATACAAAAATAATCCACAAATCTCTGAGCTTCCAAATTAAAGATAATCTCCAAGGTGTGATTGTGTATGCCTATACATAAGAAAATCAGAATTTTTTTTTTTCATTTTTACCCTTTCAAGTAATTCTTATAATTTTATGTCTTTTTTAGGAATTTAGAAAACTGTTTGATTATGACTCTTCTGCTTTGTCTCCCTTCTCACCCATGGGCTTTTCCACCTCTATATATGATTATTAGATTCATTGGGTTTATAACCACAAAGGACCTTGTGGATAAGTAATCTGACCTGCATGAGTCACAGCACAGGATTTCATTGTTCCTATGCCTAATCCTAAAACCTGTCATTGAACTAGAACACACATTGGTGAAAGGCACTTAGTTTTGATAAAGATTTCGAGATTTCAGCAGTGAAGAATCCATTCATTATAAGGGGTGAGTAGAGATGCTATGCAAAGATGTCTGGGGATTTGCATTTAAAATAGGAGTAAAATCTCTTTTTTACAGTTGAAAGATTGAATTTGCTCTCCTTCTTTGGCATAATAACATTCAAACTGAATTTTCTATGTTCTTTGATTAGTGAAAAGAGTCCATAACTTTTGCATAAAATAACAGAAAGAATACTTCCTTTGTGAAATTATTCTGCTTTCCTCAGGTTTCTTCAGGCTTCTTTTAAAATGCAGCTAGTTAGAAGACAAGAATATTTCACACATTTCTCCATTTCAAGATGCTCTTTCCAGAGTGAAACTAGGAAAATATGATACTATTCTTTCTTCCTCCATCACCTTCACACTCACACATTTTCTCACATTGCTGGAAAACCATTAGAAAAGATAAGAAAAAATGTTGGTTATTGAAAGTGTTACTTTATGAACACCTTGTCCTACAAATGCTTTAATAGTCACTATTTCAGTGCATAAAACCACACAATGAAAATTTTAAAGAAAAAAGGTCTTGCCAATTTTTAATTAAAAAAGAAAAAAAAACAAAACAGTGTTATTTATAATATATGTTGCTCAAGATTTGCCTGGGCAATATTTCCAACAGAAGTTAAGTTAAGGGAATTGAAATATTGGAGTTCTTTCCTTAATTTATGTAAATGATTATGGAATGTCACTAGAGGACTGTAGTTTTTAATGCTCCCAGTGATGTTTCCTTTCTAATGAAAGAGAGATATAGTGCCCAAACAACTCTCCTTGACCATTCCTCGACCATTCCTTGACCACTCCTTACTCGCCTGTTTTCCAGGATCCTTCAGTAGATGACATGAAAAGCTCATTGGCATGACACAGGATACAGGCGCTTATGAGTCTCATGAATTCGAAATCCAGACAATTAACGATTTCAAGATGAAAATTATAAACTTTTCTTTATCATAGGGTGCGTACGTTGTCACAGAACAATCATGGACTTTTGCTCTGTCTTGGAAATGGAAAAAGGAGCCTTAAAACCCTTTGGAGATAGCACTGTCTCATTCCAAGGCAAACAGAAGTGTGACATCCTGGTCTCTAAGATATTATGGCTCTATTTAAAAATCATGGTGAGGAAAATAGTAAGTGTTGGGAGTTCAGCAGAGCAATTGCACAAACTCTTTGGTGCCTTCCACTGGCATTTATCCAGTGTACTCCTTCAGCCATGGCATGGGCCATCTCCTCAGGAGGGATGACCCAAAAGGGAGTGGGGATCTGGGGCAGAGGTTGGAGAGGGCAGATCAGAAATGTTTTGCTTTAGGAATTTTGGCCCACAGCGACAGAGGGATGTGAGTGCCTCAGTTGCTTAGGATTCAGGCAGATTAAAATGTGAGCTCAGGGGGAAAAAAAAAAAAAAACAAACATGAAGGAAGAGGAGCTACAACTGCTGAGACACTGTGGTGACTCCACAACTTGAGTTGTTTTGGAAATCAGATAACATGTCAGCATGTATTTTCTGTTTGTCAGGAGGTGGGTATAATTGAGCTGGTTAGATAACTGCATATGATATTTCATATTTTTGAGTAAATTTTTAATTTCAAATTATTGATTTTCTTTTTTTTTTTTTTTAGTAGTAAAAGTGGAGGTATTGAGACATATGCATTTAGGACAAAGAATCATTTGTGGGATAAAAGGAGTTAAAGATATATAGAAAGATACTGAGCATAGGGTAGTTTTTATACAAATTGATTTAGGGGAAAAAATGGTTATAATGGAGCTGAAGTAGATATGGGTGAAACAAGAAAACAGCACAAGGACACTCGAGTGATCACAAATCAGTTCTGCTAGAAACGAAATAATGTAAAAAGAAGGTGGTTTTGCCTATAATTTTCATTTAATTCTTAACACTGATGGTTTTCCAATTTCAGCTTCTCTCACTCTAACTTTTCCACACTGCCTACTTATAAGCATTCTTTTAAAGATATTGTTATTCTTACTATTAAAAGAGAATCACTTCTTAGTACTGAATTATTTGATGCTATTTAATTTTATTTCTCTCAGGTGCCACAAAGAATAAAATGTATAGGTGTGAAATGAGCTTGAAAACATTGGGCATGGTACAGAGAAGAATTTAACCTTGTGACAATATAACATGACCCATTTCACTTACATGTAAATGCTTCCTAAAAACTTGCTGCACTGTGTTCACTTAGAAATTCAAAATTACTGAACACATAATTTTCAGATGCAATTTAATTAATATGTCCTTGTATATTGAGAAAGCATCTCTCTGCCTGAAAGCTCATTAGTCCATTGAAGTTCACCTACATAAACCAACATTTTCTGGACAGAAAAGTAGAGGTTTGTTTTGGATTTTGTTTCCCTCTTGACAAGAAAATGTTTTCAATTGCATTATTTAAAGACAAGTATTTTGAATACTTTTTGAATGAAATTTAAATTAAAATAACAACCAAAAGCCAATTTATATGAGAGAAAAATAAGAATTTTAAAGTCACTCTGGGACAGAAATTCAAATTCTAAAAGGTCTAATAATTACACAGCTTTTTGAAATGTTACTATTATCTGTTTAGTTTCCTTTTTTAAATTATTTCTCTGTAAAAAAAAAAAAATCTTTTATTTGAATGCTTCACAGAAACATTCAAATCAGAGCATCTGACACTGGTGAATCTGCGTGTCACCTGAGAAGCAGAGCAAGGAAGTTGTGAGGGTCCAAGCTGCATCTCCTAGAGATGGTAGAGTGGTAGACCATGAAATGGGAGAATCCAGCATGTCCCTGCCAAAAGGAAACATGGCTGTTCACGGTTTGGATGGCTACACACTCTGGGTAAAATATGCCCAAAGATTCCTTGTGACTGGAATTGCATTCTTCTGGAGCTGGCCACAGCGGTGTTCCCCAGGGCTCAGTGCTGGGCCAGCCCTGTTTGTTACAATTATCAGTGATTTGGATGAGGGCATTGAGTGCCCCCTCAGCCAGTCTGAGGACAAAGCCAAGCTGGGTGGGAGTGCTGCTGTGCTGGAGAGCAGGAAGGCTCTGCAGAGGGATCTGCACAGGCTGGATCCACAGGCCGGGGCCAATTGTGTGAGGTTCAACCAGGCCAAGTGCTGGGTCCCGCCCTTGGGGCACAACAAGGGCAGCTCTGCAGCTCCAGGCTGGGACAGCGTGGCTGGAAAGCTGCTGAGTGGGAGAGGGCCTGGAGGTGCTGCTTTTCAGTGGCTGGACANCTGAGAAGCAGAGCAAGGAAGTTGTGAGGGTCCAAGCTGCATCTCCTAGAGATGGTAGAGTGGTAGACCATGAAATGGGAGAATCCAGCATGTCCCTGCCAAAAGGAAACATGGCTGTTCACGGTTTGGATGGCTACACACTCTGGGTAAAATATGCCCAAAGATTCCTTGTGACTGGAATTGCATTCTTCTGGAGCTGGCCACAGCGGTGTTCCCCAGGGCTCAGTGCTGGGCCAGCCCTGTTTGTTACAATTATCAGTGATTTGGATGAGGGCATTGAGTGCCCCCTCAGCCAGTCTGAGGACAAAGCCAAGCTGGGTGGGAGTGCTGCTGTGCTGGAGAGCAGGAAGGCTCTGCAGAGGGATCTGCACAGGCTGGATCCACAGGCCGGGGCCAATTGTGTGAGGTTCAACCAGGCCAAGTGCTGGGTCCCGCCCTTGGGGCACAACAAGGGCAGCTCTGCAGCTCCAGGCTGGGACAGCGTGGCTGGAAAGCTGCTGAGTGGGAGAGGGCCTGGAGGTGCTGCTTTTCAGTGGCTGGACATGAGCTGGAGCGTGCCCAGGTGGGCATACCCCTAAATTACATTAGAGTGTAACACATACATTCCTCTTAATGCAATGTTTGCTGTTATGTCTCTGTCTTCAGGAGGATCACTCACTCTGTGTTTGGTTTGTTGTATTTTTTAGTGGGGAGTTATTTCTTTTTTATCAGCACAAGCCTTTTGTTTCATCATTATATCACTCAGGTAAATCTCCTTGCAAGCAGTCCGCATCACTCACAGTGCAATAATGGCCATTACCTTTAAAAAAATTCAAACAAAAACAAAAATAGCAACCAAAAACCAACCAACAAAAAAAAAAAACCAAAAACCAAAAAACCACACAAGAAAAAACCCCACACGCACAAAAAAAATCAAACTCAAACAAACAAACAACAACAAAAAAAAAACCACCCCAAAAACCAAACAACATAAAAAAGCCCCCAAAAGTCAAAACAAATCAGCAAATGTATTCCCCCCTTAAAAAAAACCCCTCATATTATCCGTATCAGTGGATAAGGAACTTCTTGTGGTTTTGTGGCTGTCTCCTTCTTGTAAGCAGTGTAGCTATTTCATTTACTTTCATCCAGGTGATGCACCTGTGGTACAGTCATTAATTTCTTTGAACTCAGAGCTATGTCTGCTGCTTCCATATCTGTTTTGTTTCCTGATAAACCAAATGAGGACTTTATCCTACTGCTCATTCTATTGAAAGGCCCAACTGCCACATGAAATTTTAAGTGGCACCCTTACACAGGAGAAGTAGGTGAGCAAATGTGACGTGATCTTGCATGTGTTGTTGTGTTTTCATCCAAGGAAAAGGAATATTTCAGAGGTGACCAAGACCTTCTCTGACATTAGAGTAGTGCAGTGAGACCTCTGTGACAAGTTTTTTTGACACCACTGCCTACATCTATACTTATAAGTGAAAAACACCTGGAATTCTTCTCGGGCACTGAAAGCAGCAGAATGAGCCTGACCAGAAATGGCTTAACTTTCTTATCCTCTGAAACAAAGTAATTGCATGTGAACTACTCATTAGAAATCATCTCCAGCTTAAGGTAACTCCTTATCCATGTCTGAGAATTGATTCAGGGAGTTCCAGATGGCTTAGGTCAAAAATATGTCACAGACAGGTCTAAGTATATAATGCTCTAGCTGATAAGGTTCCTGTGTCCAGATATATTCCCTGTCACTAAACAAGCTCAATTTATTTGTACAGATATTGCTACAGGATCCTTGATAAAAATATGGGTTTACTATTATAGTGTGGTACACAAATGTCTCATGCTGCCAGGTGTCTTTCACCCTAGATGCTTCTGAAGATACTGAGCAAGAATAAAACATGGTTCCTAGAATAAAATTCCTTTTAAGGAAACAATTCCTGTGTATTCTGTAGATACATTTGAGAACATAATTCAATCCACTGAAATTGAGGATTAATGAGAATAAACACATTGCCCCAGTGCAGTCACCTCTCCGGTAAAACGTGCAGCTGCTGAAGCAAATAAAGGAAAGGATCTGCAGACCACATTCAGACCAAGCTTGTTTTCCGTGGCATGACTCGGTTTCTGTCTTGTATTAATGACATCTCAGCTCCAGGTAGTGTCAGTGCCAGTTACATTCCCTTCAGTGAGCCACAAAAAGCACCTACAGCATTTTGTGCTCTCAACCTGGAGGCAATCTGCTAACACTCAAGTGCTCATTGAATGGAAAATGATGCAACAGTTGGCTAGCTGGAAACATTATACTATGCAATAAACAATGTGCTTTTCTGTTGTCTGCTCTCTGACCCATCACAGAGAGGCAAGCCTCCAGATATGCCTTGTGTGGGGCACTAGAGGGTTAAGAGTCAGGTTTCCTCTGCCTAAAATATGCTGGAGATAAATCTTGGAACAGATGCCTGGCTGTATATTTGAACAGTGGCCTTGCAACCTCACAGAGTTGAGAGAAGTTTTGACCTTGGGATATAAACTTTGCTTATGCAAAGTTTTGTGGCTTCACTATGGAATTGTCTATGCTATATCCACAAAGCAAGTGTGGTATTCCTACAACTGGGAGTTTGTGAGATAAGTGGTACTGGCAAAAAGCCATTTTCCATGAAGAAAACATGCTGATGAATTCCTGTGTCTCTGTTAAAACTCTGACAAACTTCTGGCCAATAAGAAATTTCAGGGGAGACACAGTTGAAGTTTCAGACTTTAAGTCTCTCCGAGTCATAGAAAGTGACTCTGTGACAGCTGCACTTTTCTAGTCCAGGTTTACCACGCCTTATTTTAAGTTACACAAATATCAAAACAGAAAGACAGAAATATTGGTCCCTCTGAAATGAAATTATTCTATTCTATTCTATTCTATTCTATTCTATTCTATTCTATTCTATTCTATTCTATTCTATTCTATTCTATTCTATTCTATTCCATTCCATTCCGTTCCATTCCGTTCCATTCCGTTCCATTCCATTCCATTCTACTCCATTCCATTCCAGCCCTACTTTTCAAAAAACTGAGAGAGCTGGTTGTGTCTGGAGACTTTTCAGATCCTGAATAAACTGCATTTTTCCTTGGTGGTGGGTACAGAGACCAGGGCCACAAAACTTCCAGCTTGAGTCCCTGAGCTATGTGTCACAATAAGTTAGAATTTATCAAGGCTTTCATACAAGGTTAATATAGAAATGTGCATTTGTATATTAAATGCTGTAGGGTGTGTTGATGTAATCATTTAATTACTGTGCTGGTGCTACCCCGTGTTATTCAATGTAATGCAAAGTTCTTGGCTGCTCTGTAGTTTACTGTGAGATGTATTCAAACTTTCCCCAGATGGCATCTGTTGAGCAAGACTGTCTAAACTCATGAGGCTAAGGATCCTGAAAAACTAAGGATAAACAATCAATGAGTAATTAACAGTGATGCAGATCACATAAGACACATCCATATCTTTCATCATAACAGAAACCAGTAATCATATACACTCCCATTAAATGAGCATGAGCCTTAAAATAATACCGAATTCATCACAAAAGATTGCTGCAGAACTCTGTCAACAGGTAAATATTGACCACCACAGCAACATATTTCAACTAAATTTTAACTAGTAGACAAGTATGATATGACTAAACAACTATATGACTAAACAATGATACAAATACACAATATTCCCTCTGTGGCAGAGTTTTGGGACTAAAAAACTAGATGGTGTTAAATGTTGGATTATTAAAAAGTTTCATATTGCTAATTGATTCAAGATTCATCTCAACTGAAATTCCCACATTTTCAGTTGAATAAGTGCTAGCACAAGGCTAAGTACCTTAAATGGTAGTAGATGACTAAAACAAATAGGAGAACCATGTCACTTGGTCTTCACATTTACTTGTTTCTGGAAACTGTGTAGCAATTAAAAGGAAGTTTCTTAATCAAAAGAAAATAAAATGGGAACAACTGAAGTATAAATACTTGTTACCCTTATAACTATAAAAAAACCCCTTAAATTGTATGGATATTCATAGTGCACTAAAATGCTACCTGATTTAAATTAGTGTTAAACAGTGACTCAACAGGCAGAACTGTTTTAAAGTGATAAAAAAAAAAAAAAGTGTATGTTCTGGCTGCTCAATAAAGCCTGATCAATAAAGAAACTGTAAGTGATATTTTCTCTGTGTGTTCATGGGCTACAACCGCAAACACAGTCTTGTTTCTGTCTTTATTCATTGATAAGAAAATTAACCTAGCTATTTTCCCTTGTTATTTATACTTCATTAACTGCTTTCTATCCATGAAGTTCATCTTGGTCACACAGGCAAGTTCATCTATATGAAGTTCATCTTTGGAACAGGTCAGTTTCTGTACCCTAAGGTTCCCCAAAGAAAATGACATCAGTAGTGATCTACTGATTATTTCAGTCTTACATAGATATGGTTGGTAAAATGAGACTGTAAATCAGGTTCTCAGAAGTGCTACACACACTATCCCCATTGTCTTCTTCCTCCAACTTTTCAGCTCTTCCCTGCTGCTCAGAGCAACACTTGGCACGTTTCAGCTTTTTATGGAGGAGTTCAGTAGCAGATAAGATCCCAGCTTCATGTCCATCACCAACAGATTCCTAGGCAAAGGGTATTGTATTTTGATCCTTGCTTGGTTTGACCCCACTGCTGAAGGAAAAGGTTGTCCCTTATTAAAAGCATTCAAACCTCTTGTCACAGCTGCTTTGCAGCTTTTCTGTTTTGCAGAAATGAAAATGTGTTTTGGCCCATTCGGTTAAATTACTTTTCTTCTCTTTTTATTTTCTTATTTTCTTTTTATTTTCTCTTATGAACCTTAATTCATCTGTTATTTGACAGTGGAATCTATCGGAACCTATGATACAACTACAGGTGAGGGGTTTTTTGCAGTTCTAATTAACCATGCTGGAAATAACAGCTAAGGTACTAGTTCCATATAACACAGCTATAAAATCTAAAAACACCCAGGGGGAAAAACACCTGTTTCCTCAGAGTTAAAAATAAAAAATTAGCCTACTATAGGTAGAAGCTGAAGGCAGCTTGACATCTCTTAATATTTTCATTTTTGTTTAAAAAAACCCCAACTTTCATAATGTTCACCAACCTTTTTTTTTCTAGTTTTATAATTATGTGTGTTCAGAAATTGAATATATATATAATGTTACATTTAAGAGATTTAGGAGAGTATCAATAATCTCAAAGAACAGAATAGCATAATGTTTTCTAGAAGTGATTACATCATAAAAAGATGGGCTTGATAAAACTGGATATTAGTCCTGAAGTTTTTTTCTCCCTTTTTAGTGATTTGAAAATGTAGGACCAGAAAATCTCCATAAATGTTCCTATCTCTGTCTGTCTGATTTAATTAGTACAATTTCTCCATGAGAAATGGTTCATAATTTTGATGACTTAGGGAAATTTGTTCTTAAACACTGACACCATTCCCTGAACTTTACATAGCACAAAACAAGAAATACAAGATTGGTCAAACAGGATTGGTAAAGCTTCCTGTTCAGTCCAGAATTCTGCAGACAAAAAAGAGCAGTCACGGTGGTTTCAGAGTGGAAAAATATGCAATAAGCAGTTCTAAAAAGTTTAATAGGTAGATCCTGGCTTCTACTCAGAAGCAAGAGGGTTTACATTGGGACTAGTTGGACAATCAGATTTCTAGCAAGGACAGCAGAGAAAAAATGTGTAAATTGGAGATAAAATGTACTTCTTGGTAATGAATGCATTTTAGCAGGCCCCCATGAGGTATGGAAATGCATTATCTCAATTTTACAGATAGAAGCTAAGGAACAAAGAGAAGAAGTGACTTAGTCAAGGTCACACAAGATCCTTACAGCAATGGTGAATTCAGCTTTTGGTGCCAGATTCCCCTCAAGTAAGGCTACCATTTGACTGAATTTCCCAGACATATTTCCAAGGAGGAGAAAAGAAACAAACAAGCAAACAAATACACAAACAAAAAAAAAATGAAGACCTTTTTCTGACAGAGAAATTGCTTTGAACTGGCTCTTGGATACCTGAAGTGCTGGCCAAAACCTCACTGTGGACACCTTAATCAATTTTATGAAGCTTGTACAATACAGATGCACCTTGAAGGCACCTATCTTCAGTAAACAAACACTACAAGATTGCACACACAGGTGCTGTAAGTCCAAAGGCTTCACAGATGTGCCAAGCTTTCTGCCAATCCATTTATCCACTGTGCAGCACTTACACAGGGAATGTGCTGCTTCCTAGAAGCTCTTGGTTCTTTGAACACTCATTGTGCTGTCAGCTTCCTCCTGTGCCTCGTGGCCAACAACACCCATTTAAGGAAATGCACTGGAGTGCAATCCCCATACCTACACTATGTTGGACCTTGGACCCCACAAACTTCTTACAGTCTTTGGCTAATGAAAAGTCTTAGGTGAAAATATATGACCCTTTCTGCATATTACACAGATATTGTACTCCTCGATCCAAAATATTATGGGAAAAAACAGTGGAAGTCAAAAGCAGCACTGAAAATTAAGTGATCCCACCCTGCTTACAGGCACATCCCTTGCATGTGACCTTACATCCCAGAAGCTGTAAGAGCTTGGGAATTTCTGTGCAGCTCATAAAAAGTTCTGATGATTTAGATGCTGGTCCCCCCCGCCTAACACATTAAATACTATTTTACATTCCCCATCTCAGAACTGCTTATGATAATCTTTTGTTGTCCATAAATCTCACAGAGTCATTCTGCTTCTGATCCCTCATTTCTGAGCTTGGTCTCATCAATTAACCTTGTGAAACGATGCCTGTATGACCAATAAGAATAAGATGGAAGTAGAAGCTGTGAAGCACAATTACTGCTCTGTGAACCATTTGTTAGATGTGGTCTAAAATATATGCTGATCTGAGTACAAACACAGAGACTACTTGATTAAAGCAAAAAGCTAATTCATATTTTGGAGGGGAATAAATAAATAAATCAGCATAACCATCTGTGCTGTGTGTATCAGAAAGATCTGATAAAATACTTCTTCAAAGCTCTTTAGGATCATTCAGCTGCAAGACCGGTAATATTCAGTCTGACATGAACCAAGAAAGCCATAGGTAAATTCATAATAGTTGGTAAAGATTTCCTTGGTAATAATTATTGGTTTAATTGGTGGTGATTTCCACTCTCAGGGAATCCTAAAGATTGTAAGGTCTGTATGTCCCCACTAGAGATTTATTAGGCACTGTTGCAGAGATGAACAGCATGGAGTAAGACAACAGCAGCTCCTGGACCCCAATCTGCAACCTCTCACCACTATTGAGTGCAGTGTCTGCTTGCTGTGGGAAACAGTGTGAAGTAATTAAAATTATAGAATGCATTCACTGCTATTCTGTAACACTAACATAGTACAGATTTAAAGAAAAAAACAAAAACCAAAAAACATACAAACAAACTAGACTACTGAATAGATAATTACTAACTGAAACTTCTGTTTATCCCTGGAAGATTTTCAGCTCAGGCCTAATCTTAGCATTGCTTAGTAACCATGGTTAGGAATCCTTTGGTACAACAGTTTGAGTTTTGTGGCTTTCTGATTCTATTTCCTTTACTCATACTCAATACGCTTATTTTTCAAAGTCAAAACTTTTCTTTGTCAAGGGTACACAGCTCTCTATGCAAAACCATTTTAAAAATCAACTTTAAAAGGATACTTACTTCATTTCTCTTAAACATAAAATTTTGTACAGAAAACAGCAAAAAGAATTTGTGTAAAAAATATTGTTAGTGATAGAAAAGGATTTAGAATAGCTGACAGGCACAAATTGATTAATTTTACTAGTTTTACTATAGCTGTAGTAAGGGCAGTATATTTTCAGGGGCATTTTTTAGATTCTGAATTTTATAATTTTGACAAAGAAAATTGAAAGGGAAAAATCATGAATCTTGAAAATACCTGTATTTAATATTTTATACTGGTGGCATCTCTCAATAATAGCTGTGTAGATGATAAAGCCTAGGTAAAATTTCCCAGTTGTTATTATTATGATTGACTGGTTGTGATCACTTTTAATTTCATATGTGATATATAATCTGTGAACTCTTTGTCAGTTTTGGGGCACTTTTCACTTGACTCTTTGAGGTGAATCAAAGTTCTGTAGTAGCCTAAGCTGCATACTTATGACCTGAGCGTACTGAAAATGCAAGGACATTTTGCTGTTAGGATTGTTAATGCTTTGCCATTTAACTCAAAACCACAATTCATTTCCCCCTATGATTTGTATGAATATTTCTTAATTGCATCACCTTTATTTAAACATTCACCAGCAGTGACAATAGAAAGGTCTGTTAGTCATCCAAACTTTCTGCAGCATTGCACTGAACCATCTGAAGATCATTAATGTGCTAATCACAAAAGGAAGGAGAGGAATTTGCAGAACTTTATGAGCAGTTTATGCAAAGTTAGATCCCAGGCTGTCATTTTTAAACAGGAGCAAAAAAATGCCTAATATGCATAACTTCTCTTATCATACAGGGAAAATAGCATGACTAACCGACTGGCCATGAGCCAGTAGAGCAAAAGTATCACTTCTGGCAGGTGGACTCACTCATGCTGCATAAGTGACACATCTTACTGATGGATTGTAGGAAACTACTGATACAATGTCGGAGGTGACTTGTTTCATCTCCGCCGAGGTCAAGGTTGGTTCAAGCTCCATATGGCTCAGGACCTGGACCAAAGCCCAGCAAAGTTAATATGACCATTTCCATTGGCTTTGATAGGTTTTGCATCAGGCAGTGTAGATCGGAGTAGCTGCTGGGCTTCAGTCAGGGAGGGAAATGGGAGAAGAGTGAATGTGTAAAAATGTGAAGAAATCGCACAGGTTCCAGCTCTGGTAAAATTTGCCCCTTTGTTGGATGAAACACCTTCATGGTAAAGGTTTGAAATCTAGGTTGGCAGTAAATGGTTAAACCATTCTGTAAGCTCTGATTGTTTTAATTCTTTTTTTCCTTTTTCTTTTTTTTTTTTTTTAGTTTCTATGGTTTTAACAAAGGAAAAATACTGTCACATTGTGAGAAACCAAATGTTGACAGCACATGACACACCCTCCACCAAGCCCAGAAATGCCAATGTGCTCCCAAGCTTACTCAAGGTGGAACTCGCTTTAATTGCTCATTTCAAAGCAGCAGGAAAGAGAAAGCTCATTCACAGTAGGTATTTAGAGAAGAGTGAGAGTCTGAATGTGAACCATTCTATTAAAATTTCCTGGAGTTTAAGTGCCATTGCTTCAGAGACAAGGATGCCATGCTTGTATGTGGGTAACAACATATTCTGTCTGTAAAGAAAAATGCCATGTAAAGAAGACATCCTTAAGCAGCTGAGCAAGCCAAGGAATCAAATGGACAAAAAATTGGCTTCCTTCTCTCACAAAGTATTTAAGTGTGGATGACTAGGGAATAAAAAGGGGAAAAAGACATGTTCTGAGGTAGGGACTTGAGAAGAAGAAAACGGAATCTAAAGGAAATGTCTTTCATGTTATACCATGTTTTTGGAATTATCTGGAAGGGTCTGCAAAAAACAAAAACAAATACAAAAACAAAAACAAACCACCACCAACCAACCAAAGGCAAAAAAAAAATCCCTAAACAAAACCCTAGAATATGTTTATTAAGAGCAAACAGATATGGAGATATGGATCCCTCACAGCAGGGATAGAAGTCCTGAGAGGATGTGGGATGCATCAGTGGCATTGTTATGAAGAGAGGAGCACACAGCACGTGGCAGGAGTAGAACTGTAGACCCAGGAGACACGAGAACATATATGACCATAAGTAAGGAGTGGTGTGGCAGTGAAGAAGTTGGAAACTGCAGTAGATAAATCTGAAATCTCCCTTCCCTTAATGCCTCCTCAGGTCCCATGTTTCAATAGATAATGCAATAATTCCTTCAAAGACATTTACAGTGTGCCTTTTCAAATCTTCAGAGGGAGAAATGCCTTCAGTGGTTCCAGACAACCCCATCACAAAATCCATCTGATATTTTATCAGCACTAAGCATGTCTGATGGTTTTCGTGTGCCCCCTTGAAAATATTCCTAGTTTTACATTATTTTGTCCTTTCAGCATGAACTGTTGCCTGAACAGTCATTTCCATGCATGTGGTTTACACTTTGTTGATTGCAAAGCCTGACACTTTTCATTTGGAAATTCTCTGTTTTCATTTGGGTTTTCAAGGGAAACATGTAATAGCTCTTGATTGAGGTTTCTTTACCCTACCATATAGTACAACAACAAAAACATCACTTAAATCAAGAGTCTGAGATCTATCATTCCAGAATAGGTTAGGCAACAAAGGTCTGGGAAATTACTCTGAAATTCCCACTATCTCTTTGCATAAGAAGGCACACATCCAGAGCAGATGCTGTGGTAGAGCAGGGATATAGCAGTTATACTTCCTGTGAGGTGCAAGAAACTTGACATGACTTTTGATGTACCGTTTCACTATCACAAAAATAACCAATTGAACAAGTAATCCAAACCAAAACCAAATCAAAGACAACGAAAACAAAAAATCCCACAACCTTTAACCCAAATATTTAGAAAGATGCCCCAGAGATAATAAGCTTTTCCTTAGAGAGCATGGTAGCTTCTTAAATTTCCTCAAAACTATTTATCTATAAGTTAGCTTGTAAATGGGTGTTTTCATTTATGGCTATCTGAGTAAGCATTAATTTTCAGCTTTGTGTTTGCCATTATGGGGAAAAAATAATTTGAAGTTCTTACAAAATGTTATAGGGAAAGTTAAGGCATTATATCTAGCTTCTGATAGGTGAGCTTTCCAAAACAGAAGTACTCTCTGTAGTTGCAGCAACTGCCCTGCTTCCTTTCTTCATAGAGGAATAGGGAAGTAATTAAAAATCTCATCAACAGCAAAAGCAGTTAATAACACTTCTTGTTCAGTATGTACAACAGGCAGAGAGAATAAAAGAACTTCTACCCACACTCAACCCGACTGACAACACACCTGTGCCAAAATCCAAATGCAAGGAGTTCGTAAGGGACAACACTGTCCCTACAGTACAAATAACACTGCACAAAATAGTGTCTGGCCCCTCTTGGTTAAAACACCCCCTCCTATTGAAAAGAGGTACTATTTGAGTGTGTCAGAAATCTAATATCCACAGGAAGTGCTAATGTAGTACAAAGTATTTTTTATTCTATTTAAGTGCTAGTCAAGTGGGAAAAGTAAACTGTGGTGCACTGAATTATCAAGGAAACTTTTCTGGAGAAGATTATGCTCTGACAGCCCCAATGTGATATGTATATCAAGATTTAGTGTCCATTTATTAGTTTCTCAGCACAGGAGAACCCCATGGCTGCCAAACCTGAATCATTACTCTCATTTTTCATTATATAATCAGTATGAAAATGGTGACTACCTGGATATTTTCCTGGACATGAGGTGTTCAAACTAAGTACAGTTAGATCACCATTATTGCATCATTGACTGATTATCATTCTGATTAATGTCTCTTCTTTATTTTCATTCCCTGTACTGAAACAATGCATATGTCACTGAGTAATTTTGTCTGGTGCCTGTTTCTGAATTATACCCTTGACGTATGTGCCTGTGTCACTGCTACTCTAACTTTACTCTGTGCTTCGAACCTTTCCCTCAAAAACAAATAAATTAATACCCAGTGGTGTTTAACTGAACTCAGAGTCAAAAATTGAGAATATTCCCATTATTGCCTGCTATATGCAATTCTTTGACAATAGGTTTTTCAATGACCATTGCATTCTTCCCTCAAATAATCTGCCCAAGAGTTACATATATCGTGTTCTACTTCAATAGATTCAGAATCTTCTTTTAGCTTGAATGATAGGAGCATTGATGTGAAAGGTTGCCACATACTTTGAGGCTGACTAAACAGGCAAATCAGATGGTCAACCTCTCTGCTCGTGGGTTTGCCACCATTTTGAAGGTCTGAAGCCAGCTTTTCCCATAGCATCACTCTCATTTCCTACAGCTAAATTTATTGCTACAAAAGGCAGAAAGGACTTGATTTTCACTTGAATATAAAACTAAACCATTCCTGAAAATTTTAATATTATAGAACACCCAAAACACCTATTGTCCCATTGTGTCTCTAGCCAATGTCACTACTGATTATGGCAGCACACTTCTGTGGTCAGCCTGACCAACTAATCAGGAATAATCACCAGAGTAGAGGAGTTTAGCAAATTCTTTCTTAGGAGGGGTAGAACACATAAATACTTGTACCATTGTAGAATACCTTGCTGAAAAGCATCCAATCTGCCAGAGTGACTCCAGACACTGTGAAGTTCTCCACTGTCATTTCACCCTCATCATGACCACTCCCTTTTGATCCAAAATCATGCAATTTCTACTGATTATATTGAAAAGATGATATTTTACTGTTCAGTAAAATAACTCCAGCAAAATTTGATCCCTGGTTCAGATATTTTCATTTCAGAAATGCTGGTCATAAATGTGATCTTCTTGGGAAAATAGCAAAAAGATATGAGGAGCTTTATCTGTCAGATGCTAAATTTCATTTGCCATTTATAATTAGAGACATCCTTCCTTTTGGTTCATTTTGAAAGGAAGGACAATGTTGCAATAAACAACTCATGGGCACTGGTCCATAGGTGGAAGTTAGAAGGTGGAGTCTCCCAAAGGTACCTTCCAGTGATACCACAAAGATATCTCTGTACATCTGTTTTGGTATTTTAATTTGAAGAGAGAGGGCTGACAAGATGAAGCAAAAGGCCTGGCAGAGTCAAGGTAGAACTCTTTCTGATATGAAAGCTACTTGGAGCTACGTCATGGAGAAATTCCAAGTAACGAGAAACAGACAGGGCAGTTGCTGACCATTTCTTCAGTATGCAGAGGGTAGAGGGAGGAAATAAAAAATGAAGGACAATAAGAGAAAAAGAGAGTCAGAGAAAGACAATATAAGTACTGCCCTAAAATTTTCTCCTATTTTAAGTTTAAAAAACAACCCCAAAAGCCAAAAACCACCTGAAGTTAAAATTCTAAAGTGATAAATATCCTTAACTGGAAAAAGACTTTAATAAAGATCAATTCCTGGAGTTCACTGGACGTGATTATTTCTTGCTGAAACTAAAACATGGCTCCTTTGTCCCTGATATGCTTCCCTAGATGTTACTATAGAGAACCTAATGGAGGTCCTGTCTGGGCATTAGGGATGGAAGAATTTCTGATAAATGCATCCTGCTTTTCTTGAATTGTGTTTGCACAGTAATAGTGGTTCCTACCTGACATTTTCCTGACAAACCTGTGATTTCTCCCTGTATTTGCTTTGCATGGTAAAGTAGTGGGGGAGCTGCAGGGGTGGCTTCTATGAGAAGCTGCTGGAAAGTTCCCCTGACCTTCATGGAACCAGTGCCAGATCTAGGGTGGACTCAACACTGGCCAAGGCCAAGAACATCAGTGACAGTGGTAGGATTTCTTCTATAATGAATTGAAGAAGGGAAAACATGAGCAGAAACTGATGAACAGCAGCCAGCTTAGGACTGAGACCGTGTGAGAGGAGCAGCCATGCAGAGCCCCGGGGCAGTGCAGGAGGAGGGGCAGGAGCTGCCCAGGCTCTGGAGCTCAGATTTCCCCTGGAAGCAGCCCCTGGAGCAGCCCATGGTGAGGCAGCTGTGCCCCTGCAGCCCAGGGAGGGCTCGGGGGAGCAGAGATCCACCTGCAGCCCCTGGAGCAGCCCAGGCTGGGGCAGGGGGATGCCCAAAGGAGGCTGTGACCCCGTGGGAAGCTGTGCTGGAGCAGGATCCTGGCTGGGCCTGCAGACCCACAGAGAGGAGCCCCGGCTGGAGCAGGTTTGCTGGCAGGATTTGTGACCCCATGGCAAGGACCCACGCTGGAGCAGTTCATGCAGGGCTGTCTCCCATGGGAGGGACCCCGTGCTGGAGCAGGGGGAGGGTGTGAGGAGTGCAGGCCCGTGGAGCAAGTAGCAACAAAAACATGAACTGCCCACAGTCAGTCCCCATGCCCCTGCAGTGCTGGGTGGGAGCAGGCTGAGAAAATCAGAAGTGAAGTTGAGCCTGGGTAGGAGAGACAGTTGGGAGGGAAGATTTTTTTTTTTTTTTTTTTTAATTTTCTTTCTACTTGCCGACTTTACTATACTGCTAAACTAGAATTGCCTTTCACCCAGAACTTTACCATCTTATTGTGGAATTGTGAAATTTTGCTTAATAGTTGATTCCTTCAGAATTTATACTTTAAATTTTCAGTCTTACTAATTTTTTCTCCCAGTGAATTGAATAAAATTTTCTTCTTTCATGTGAATTAGTTACTTGAAAGAAGTGAACAGGNTTTTTTTTTTTTTTTAAATTTCCTATTCTACTTTTATTAGGCTGGCAATAAATTAAATTCATTTCCCCAAGTTGAGTCCCTTTTGCCCGAGACAGTAACTGGTGAGTGACCTCTCCCTTTGCTTGCCTTGAACCACAAACCTTTTGTAGTATTTCCTCTCCCCGTCCATCGAGGAGGGGAGGGACAGAATGGCTTTGGTGGGCACCTGGCATCCAGCCAGGTCAACCCACCACACTCCCTCTGTCCCTGGGTCAATTAGACCAGCCTAAAGTGATTTCATGGGACTCTGTAGTGCTGGTAACCTCTTCCACAGCTTGGTGCCTCAGCCTGTTATGTTTGGGTAGAGTTAAAAAGCCAGCATGACCCGTGAGCACAGCTCAAGGAGCAGACTCCACCACAGCAGTGAGCTTTGCTCTCCATAAGGACATTGCCCCTGCTCCCGTAAAAGAAGACATGCATTGCAAATGCGTGCCCTAAGAAATATTGAAACCCATGCTGAATGCACTTCTGGAAACTTGATATTTTCATCACATGCCATCTAAGCTAATACACTGCACTGTTTACAGTCCTCCACTACAATATATTTTGAAATGATTACCTTGCTCTGAGTCATTTGTGTCTTAATACTCTCCATAGGTACCCATAAAATGAAAATGTAAGCCTCTTTTATTGGTGGCACTGCATCTTAATTGAAAATATTAAAGGCTATTGCTCTCCTACTGTTTTTTTTTTCTTTTTCCTTTTTTTTTTTTTTTTCTTTTTGCTTCTCCCTCTCTGTTTAATTGGCCAATCATATGAATTTTTTTTTAATGAAATAATCATGAAAGAAAATTTGAAGCTAATTTAAATTCAAACTGGATTTGGTGATATTTAAGTGATTATCCCAAAGTAGCAGAGGGTGTAAGAGGCAATAAACATCTGCTACGTTCATGACCATTGGCCTCACTGTTTATGAGCTTGGGAGATATTTATTTCAAGAGACATGCTTCTCTTTGGGTTAGACTGTATTTTTCCCCCTTATTTTATATTTATTTTCTCCCTTGTAAAATTTTAAAGCGGGATTTTTTTTTCCCCTTTTTTTCTTCTCCCACCCCATCTCCTTTCACACTAACAGCAGAGTGAAATCCAGGTAAATGAGAAGCTACTTCCAAGAAATCTTTCAGCCAGTAGGGATGGGTGGCTTAGCTGTTGTTCCTCTTGTGAACTGTGTGAACTACTCCAGGTTTATGGGCTGAAGAAGTTAATAGGAATTCTGTATTGTAGTTGGTTCATTGTCCAGCTGCCATTCAGCTGTGTGTGTTGTATGTAATTGCTGAGTGAGGCTGTAACCTTTTCCTTTTCTCTTTCCGTCACATGCAATAAGCACCAGGGGCGAAGCTGGAGAACAAGTTGTAACTGAAAGATGCAGGCAGCTTTCTGTTTTTTGTCTTTTTAGTGAAGGGAATAGAAAAACAAATTAGAGCAGACTGTTTTTTGAGATATTTGGAAGAGAATTTAGCTGTTTAGCTAAGGACACAGAAAGAGAGCTTCCAAGCAGTTCTTTTAGGAATAGGCAAAATATATATTATTTTATCAACTTGTGTAGTACATATTGCTTTGAACATAGAAGTGCTTCTTCAGCTCTCCAACAGAATAAGACAATTTCCATGTCAATGTCCTTAGAAATTTAAGAGTTCGCTTTAGATGTTTCTCTGTGTATTCTTCATTTGAATGAATTCTGTATTTATTTTAATCAATTTTCTATAATGTTACTAAAATGCCATTGTGGCAGCAAGCCGCTGGTGAGCATATGGTGACACAGGGTGTGTTTTAAGGAATTTCATCCATAGGATTGCAATAGTTTCCAGGAATCACATGTTGGTAGTAAATATCTACAGTTTTATAATTTTTAATGAGAAGAGTCTGACTAAATAACAGATTAAATCTTGTGGTTTCTACATATAAAGACTATTCAGGGTTCTGTGGCTCTTTTCTGTCAAGCTTTCAAATTATATAAGCCTGATAACCTTTAGTTACCTTTGCAAAGAATCTCAGTCAAGAATACATAATGCTTTAACTCTTTTACATTTTGCACGAAATTTATAGTCAGGGGTGCATGCTGTATTAAATATACACAGTTCAGGTTTCTCAATATTTTATCCCTGGTAAGGCTCTGCAACCACCTGTGCCACAGAGCAAATTTAACATGCAAAGAAAGAATCTGAAATTGTCCTGAAAGAAGTTAATTTTTCCTTTTTCTGTAGATATGAAAATGAATGTAGGAAATTCTGTTATGGCCTGTAGTAAACGTAACCAAGTCAATATAGAACCTGTAGTAAATATTATGATCTTCTGGTCACTTGGAATTTATTTGGTGAGCCTTTCTGGGTCAAGGCCCAGGATTTCAGTATTTCAGCATTCATGAACTCTATTACTTCTTGGTTATTAGAAAAGAGTTGCTGTATATTAAAGTAAGAGCAGTTGAAATTTTGGGCCACTGTAGAGAGCCAACCAAGAAATTCTGAAGCAACATAAATGTGTGAGATGGAGCTTGATGCTTTACAGATAACTTTAAAAAAAAATATTCTTTTTAAAATTTTTATGTTTAACCTTGTCTGTTTCCTTTTTGCTTTCTTTCGAAATAAGCATAAGCATGGGGAAAAAGCTGAAAAATATGCTGAAGTTGATGCTGCAATATTGTCTTTGAAAATTTTACTGCTTCTGTGCTCAAGTTCTAGTAAGCCTGAAAAACTGAAAAGCTGCTTAATTCTGTAAATGAGAAAATCTAGAAATGAGGGTTTCACTTATTGATAACATTGAAAATGGACTGAAAATCAAGGAAAGGGATGTGTTATAATGTGCTTCGTATTTTGCATGGAAATTTTATGGTCTAATTCCTATGTTAAAAAAATGAAATTAAGGTAATTACACCAGATGAAGGAAGTGTTATTATTTGTAATTTACAGACTGGGAGAGCAAAGGCAGAGATCGCATCCTTTAAAGTGACAAGAGACACTGTGGGATCCCTGCTTAAGTGTCTTGAACACAGTACAAAGTGATTTGAACTGTTCACTGAAGATTTTACTGCAAGAATGAACACTTACTTTTCTTCTTAAAAAAAAATTCAAGGCTGTAATTGGTATAATTTCATTTTACAAAGAGGCATAAATCTAAATTCTGAAGTTTACCTCCATATTTGGTTTGTGGAGTTTTCTAGAACATGGAGAAATTAGGAAGTCAAGTGCTAATATTCTTCCCTTCTTTTCCAGGTTTTCTTTCACTTTCTGTATTTTCCAAAAGATTGACAGTACAAATAAAATGTCATTATATAATATAATGATAAGTTTAATAAAAATCTTCACATAACAGAACACAGAGTGGCAGGCTGACATTGTGAGATGGATTTTGTTTGGAATCTGCTTATTTTTTGTGTTCCTGAATTGTTTTTTTTTTTCCTTTGTTTATTTCTATGTGATTATTTTTCAAGGTACGGGACATTTCAAGGCAGAATATCTTGGCTTTATAAGCTGAGGAGCAATTACTTTGCCCCACAAATTTCCAACAGATTGGAAGAGAATGTACCTTTGCGAAAGGAAAAAGAAAGGGGAAAAAAAAGAACACATTTTACCTCCACTTACATGTAGCTCATGCAAACCTGAACTGAAGCTCCAGGGCACAACTCAAGATTTGATATTAAAGTGTTTCATTTGCAACCAATTATGCTCAGGATTAGATTCCACTGCTGCCTCACTTAATGGTACAGTACCTTGATTTCAAACAACCTGATAGAGGTTTGTTGGCTTCTTTTTTTTCCCTCCTCTTCTCTCTCTTTTTCTCCCCTTTTTCCTGCCCCTTAGAACCATCTCTGCCTTCATCAAAACAATTCCATTTGTACTTATGAAAGCATTACAGCCAGTAAGCAGAGAGTACAGAATAAGCTTAACCACTGTAGCCTTTTTCCCATCTGAATATCACGAATCTTGTATCTCACCATGGTGTAAGGTCTCTGATTACATCAACCTCTCCAAATTACGCTGAAATGGAGGCCATTCAATTTGCTACAATCAGTAACTTTCGAAAGAGCCCTGCATAATTGATTTCACAGTAATATAGGCACAGGTGAATGAGTTCCTCAGCCTCGTTTATGCAGTGTTTTCTTTCATTCCAAAGTGCACTATTCAATAGAAATCACATTTTTTTCCCAACACTTGGCAGGTAAGGCTTTTGTTATATACAAAGTTGTGAGACAGAAAGAGAGAGCAGGGGGGAAAAATAGTGTAGAAACATGAAAATTGAAATTAATGCCCTGGGTGAAATACTAAATGCAGACATGCCTTGGGTGAAATGACTTCTCTTTTCTATGTGTCTGATCAAGGTGGGGAATGACGGACAGGATACTAAAAGACAGGATGCAAAAACCTGTTGGAATTCAAATGTGGCCTACAGGTGTAATTTGTCATGGGAAGTGTGTAGGGTGGGGTGTGTATACAGCTTCAAAGCTGAACATTCATTCAAGGTGGAAAATATCTGGGCTTATCAACTAAAGAGGCTGTGGATGCCAATGGTGATGTTGGAATTGGAGAAAAGCTTTGGAAGCTGGGTAAATACTGTACCCAGGGGCAATTAAAATGGGCAGCTGCCTAAACACCAGCATGTGGTACCAACTCTGACATTTTTCTCCTACACACTTGCATGGAGCCAGTCACACTGGTTATTGGTCAGTGGACCAACTCCTCAGCTCCACAGTACCATAGTACCATTTCTATTTTATAGACCTGTGGTGGAAACTCCATGAACCAGATGCAGCACAGAGTGTGTAGGCTTGCATGAGTGCTTCCTGCTGGGAGAGAAATAAGGGTAACAGTGGAAAACAAACACATAGATGGATAGATAGATAGATAGATAGATAGATAGATAGATAGATAGATAGATAGATAGACAGACAGATGGACAGACAGACCCAGGTAGCAAATGAGAAGCATTAAATTATCGAGATATGGAAGGCTGTTTAGGCTATTGAAAATAAAATTAAAATAAAGTGCTAATGGATTTTTGCGATGTACAGACAAGGTAGGAAAATTAGATAGAAGTTTGGAAATTTAAAAAAAAAAAATAGTGTCCTTTAAGTTGAGAGAAAAACAAGGAGGACATCTCCAAAAACAATCAATCCCATCTGCAACAGAGTTAATTTCAAATAATGATTTTGAGCTGTCAGTCTATACTGATTCCAGAAGAAGCCCAGTTAATCATGTCAGACTTGAGAATATCTAAATTTAAGCAAGGATCCCATGCCATGAGGTTGGTGTGCATTATGCAGAAGGAAACATGGGAGTGGTAATACAAAGGCAAACCAACAGATTAGGTTGCCTTTCACCTGCATCTATTGTATTCTTGTTCTCCCAGTGTTCAGAGATCAGCTGCAGGATTTATTGTTCTCCTGAGAAGAATGTGTGTAACTGTACAGAGTGTTGTGTGTGTGTGTGTACAAATTCACTGCAAAACCCAAGCTGTCTCTGAGCAGTCCCTTTTTAGGAAGAATGCAGCTGCCTCTGTATGTTAGTACTCCATTTTCTGAAAAATTAGAGGGTTTATGTGGTTTGTGCCATAGTTTGATTATAAAACACCAAGGAAACATGTTCCACTCTATTCAAATCTAAGAAGCACTAAAGTTTATGCTGCTTAAATCACTTCTAAATCTGAACTATTTGGATCTCTGAATTTTATGATAATATTAACAGGGCTTCTGGTGAATCCCATTAATTTTTTTTTGTATTGTTTAATTTTACATGAGTAAATATAATTACTCCTTTTGTCAGAAGTTCTAATACCAATTTATAATTCATGGAGTTAATTATGTTAACGAGGAGGTAATCATTTCTCAACTCTCTCCCCTGTAATTTTAAAGGATTTTGATTTTTTCGCTCTCTCATTCTCACCTCTCCTTTTACAATTTCTCTTCCAGCCATGAAGTGGGAGCATACACAATTCATCTGTGATATAATTATTTACCATGGCAACAGTTTGTGAATGGGATTGTGAAGTTGCAAATAACTAAAAAGAAGCTTAAGTAAAACAGGCTGAAAAAATTATCCCTTTCAAAACAAGTGAAGAGTCCTTTGAGGTCAGGAAAGCTTTTGTCACTCCAGTATGTTAAAACAGGAGGAGGTGAAAAGCATAGTTTTGGGGCTTTTTTTTCCTCCTTTGACAAAACCTTTGGTAAAATCTGGTGAACAAATGAAGATAAGTACTTCACATGTGTTTGTGTATGTGCAAATTTGTTTTCGGAAGTGTTTGTGTGATTGATAATAAAGAACATTTGAACAGACTTGCAATGACAGGCACCAAATCTGACTGCCCAGCAAGAATAAGAAAAGATTTGAAAGATCTAATATTGAAAAATTATGGAATAGAGAGTCACACTTGTGGTGGTTGATTTTTCTTGTTACATTTCTGAGATGAACAGACAGCTCAAATTCATACTGATATGTAAGACTCTGATTTTAGAGTCTTAGAAGCAGATAGACAAAATCTATTGAAAACTGGTGCCATAATCTTTGTGTTTTGCTGGAGGCTGCTGTTGACAAGTCTTTTCCCATCACCCATCCTATTCAATAATCTATTGAATATTTTAGTTCTGCTGCTTCAGAATCAAAGAAATCCATTGATGTTCTTCAAAGGCACACTGAGCTGCATATGAAAAGAAAACAATAATAACAAAAACTCATCCAGATGCACCATGTTTTACAGTTTACCCACCTGGGAGTAGAGTTAGGTGCCATATTTATCCTAACTCACAGTCATAATGATTTAAGAATCAAAATATTTCAGAGGAACAGCTTAAAAAAGCCATCAATGGAATTCATTGAATGTTAATTAATCTAGGAACACTTTGAAAAATCTCCTGCCCAGTTGGTGGCATGAAGGGGGATTTTGTAAGATGTATGTCCAGCTTCCTCTACGATCAGTCCTGATCCACCTCTATGCTGGAGGAATGCCCCATTTTCCATGGCACGTAAGCTGAGCCCCAAACAATAAAATCTTTTCATTGACACAATGGAGCTAGGATCCCAGCCAGTGAATTAATATGGGAAGAAGTTTGCATAGAAAAACACTGATTTGCTCTGGAAATCAAGAAAGATTTTTTTTTTTGTTTTTTACAATTATGTTTTTTTTTTTAAATTATACTACTCAATAGGACCCTTACAGAACTTTCTTGAGGTATAGAACAGAAGCAGAGGAGAAAGAACATTGATTATACTGCCCTGTCTGCTCAGAAAACATCTGGAAACAATCCTGAACAACCTCAAACAGAGGAAAAACATACCATCCCCTGGTGAAGGAGCATGTGATGCTTGGTTTCCCACAGTTTCGTGGCATGTTGTTGGGCTGTCTGACAAGAGGTGAGCTCTGACTGAAGATTTTACTGAACATGAGACAATAATTAAATTTGGATCTCAGCACTGATTTTCTCATTTCTTCTAACAGGTGAATCTGCATAGTCGCTCCTCCCTTAAAGGATCAAACAGTGCATTCTCACTTCCTTTATTATCATATTTTATAAAATCTAGGTCCTAAATATTTCATCGTCACTACATCAGGGACTTGAAAAGAGTGGACAAGAGGACCTTATTAAGAGGTGGACGAGTAGACAGATATACATTTATAAAAATATTTTCAATTAAACTTGAATTTCATTTTTGTTGTTGTTGTTGTTGTATCGGGTGTTTGTTTGCTTTTTGGGGTTTTTTTGTTTGTTTTTTTCCTCCTAACAACAGAAGTCCTTTTTTTTTTCCCTTGAAGAGTTACCTAAGTCTGACATGAAATCTGAGATTTGTTTAATCTGTGTCCATGGCAAATTTAGGGACTTTCGTGGGTTGGAGTGGAAGTAATTACACAATGGAAATTTTCCATATTCCCGTAAGAAGGGCTTGACAGTCAGATTTACAGCTGTGTTTAGGTTGAAAAGGTGAAGAGAGGCACCTAATAGGATTTTCAAAAATATATAACCTCTTTTGGACAGAAAATGCAATTATGAACCTAACTCTTCTAACTGTGTTTCTAGATAAACTTCATGTGCTTATTTTCATTGATACATGATACATTGTTTTGATACATTGTTAGAAAAATACCTTCTATTTCTACCAGTGAAATATTCCTGGGTTTCAAGCAATAACTGTGAACAGAATGAGTTATATTTTTTGTGTTCATGGGTAGAAGGTGCCTTTTGCATGGATGTAAAAGGTAACTGTGTCCTGTTTGGCATAAAGTTTTTTAAGTATGTACTGACATTCATTGATATCATGGAACAGACACTAAAAAAACAAGAAATCAATTACTTCTTACAAGTTTCCATGCAAAAATAAAATTAAACAAAAAAACATTCCTTCCAAGAGACAAGAAAATGTCCTGCTAATTTATGGTTTTGTGCCTCAGATTATGTTGATTTTGGTAATTTGCTGTTGTGTGAGTGAACAAACTAGCTTCATTATAAAAGAAGAATGTGCATGTGTGTTCATGAGTCTTGCAGACTCAGTGTCAAAGAAAATGTGAAAGTTTACATGATTTTCAACAGTTTGCTGTGAAACTATCCACAGGAAGAAAAGACAGCACAGTTACAGCTGAGGAAAAGAGATACAGCATTCAAATGCCACTATCAATACTGATTTAATTGCTGTATATATATGAGAAAAAAAGAACAAGCCTTTAGGAACAAAACAAAGAAAACTTGCATTTGAAAGTCCACCTCATTGCCATTAAAAAAAAAAAAATTTAAAAAAAAAAAAAGGAAAAATACTTTTCCATGTCTTGGGGCTCTTTTCCAGGGACCAGGACATCAGACATAGTTTTTTGACACCTGGAGAATGCTTTTTGATTTCCATTTCTAAACATATCAGATTTATATTGTAAAGCAGTGCAGATTTTAGGATGGGAATAAAAGATTCCCCAAAGATAAAGGTTCTTCATCTTGAAGTTAATATGAAAAGTAATAATAAGAAAGATGTTTTCTGCAAGGGCACAAAACAAGAGGGAAGATCTTGTGAAGTGTTTATGTGATTTATTTCTTGTTCAGTCATGGCAAGACAATTGATAGTCTGAGTTTCATTTTTTTGTTCATGATGGGCCTTCACACCTATTTGAGCTGCTGCTTTTTTTTTTTTTTTTTCTTTTGGTTGTTATTTTTATAAATATTGGGGCCAAAAGAAAAGTTTTTTCACATTCCTTCTTTATTATTTATTTGGAGCTTCCATATATTGGGGTTAATGCTTTTACAACTCTATATGGATATTTTATAATAAAAGTAGGATTATTTTCATGGTGGCTTCTCTAATGAGTCATTTGTCCTTCCTTTATTTCTCATTTAATTCACTCGAGGGTTCTAAAGGGATCAAATCTGCCTCTGTAGATGTTTTTAGGACTTCAGGCTGCTCTTTAAGCTCAGTATTTGCTGCTCTTTAATGTATACTGCCCATCATTACAAGGTTTGAAACATACACCACTGGAGCATTGCCTTTACTATCATAGGTGGAATGTTATAGTCAAGAAAAAAAACGTACATTATTTACATCTTAAACAAATGTGGATTTCACTTGCAGAGGTGTTAGGTTCCAGTTGCTAATACTAGGTCAAAAAAAGTAAATCAAGCAAAATCAAGGCTCATCGGTTTCTACTATCCTTTCTAGCTCATGGTCTCAAACATTTAAACAGGCTTGTGTTGTGCTGGAGAAAATTTTCCCAACCTGTCCCAGTATTTAATCCAAGTGGCTTGGGCCAAAGCTCTGTTCTTCTCAAACATTGCAAATTCATAGCTGCAAAGATGGGCAACGTGGCACCTAAAGTGTTAATCACATGTGTTTCTCATAAGAAATTTTCTTTTTTATCATGTAAGTATGATAGATAGATAGATAGACAGACAGACAGACAGATAGAAATGCAGAACCTGTCACACAGTGGAAATAACCCCAAATGCAATAACACACCAGGTCTTAAAGTAGAGTTTAAATCCATTTCTTTGCCTTGGCTGTTTGCTTAAGTGAATTTGACCTTCCCTTCCCTCTGTCTAAAATCTTCCTGTTACTCGTGTTGTTATAGATTGTGGCATCTGTGTAGCATTTTCCTCTTCCTTATATCATGGCAACAAGCAAGTTAACAATCGATGGGTAACTCAAAAATGTCCTTTCTTCAGTGGCAGTAGATTTTTGAAAAGCATGTTGACATAAAATTTCTCCCTTACCACCTTTATATACCATTTTTGCTAAAAAGCAAAACAAAAAACCCCAAAGATTTGACTGCTGCATTAATCACTGAAGACAAAAGGGTTTACTCTCCTTTAATTTGCAGCCAGTGATGAACAATAAATCCAACTAACCTTTCTCTTCAAAAGGCAAAATAAAATCCAGATAATGTAGCGTCCAAATAATTATCAGGAGCCTGGCTGTACTGTCAGGGAGCAATATACAAGATTCAGTTTTAACTAGAGATTACAGCCCAGCAACCTTGTAGCCCTGAATGTCAGTCATGTCACCTTCTCCTGTCAGGAAGTGTGTCAGGACTCACACGGGCAGGGTGAGGTAGAGGCAGTGTATTACCTCACCAGGGGTAGCATTTCCTATATTTGAATAGTCAAGGAAAAAAATGTCAGAAGTTTCCTGGCCCATTCCTCCTCCTCCTCCTCTTCCAAGTGAAAACAGGCAGAGCCACTTCCCAATGGCATGTTACCTGTTGCAGCCTTTCTCCTCCAGGCTGCCACACCCAGCACTGTGACAAGGGGTTTGCTCTGCACCTCATACCAGGGAATGATGAACTCAACATCCCAGGGGACACATTCTGCTGCCTGAATCCCTGGGATCGTCTTCCCTTGTTTTTGAGTGAAACGCAAACACAGTTCAGTGTTTTCCTGGAGGTTGGGGTGCTGTGTTATTCACAGGGGTGATCCCTGCTGATTGTTTTCCATGCTGACAGTTTAAGCAGTGATTCCTGATTTCCCTACAGGAAATTTGGACAGGGTGGTGTGTCTCAGTGCCTCACGGTTCCCAGTGTAAGGCCATTTGCATGAGAGTGAGGGAAAAGCCTGGGCTTCTGCAGCTCAAAGTCAAACTGCTGCTATAGGACTGGGGGGATTTCATTCTCTAGAGCTGTCCATGAGCTGCCTTTCTCTGGGAAAGGGAAATGGAAAAGAAAAAGGGAGAAAATTAAAAAAGGGAAAAAGGGGAAAAAAGGGGGAAAGGGGAAAAAGGAAAAGGGAAAAGGAGAAAAGGGAGAAAAGAGGAACAGAAAAGGGAAAAGAGGGAAGGGGAAGAGGAATAGGAACAGAAATGGGGGAAAGGAAAAGGAAAAGGGAAAAGGGAAAAAGGGGAACAGAAAAGGGAAAAGAGGGAAGGGGAAGAGGAATAGGAACAGGAATGGGGGAANAAAGAAAAGAAAAGAAAAGAAAAGAAAAGAAAAGAAAAGAAAAGAAAAGAAAAGAAAAGAAAAGAAAAGAAAAGAAAAGAGAAAAGAGAAAAAAAGAAAATAAAAGAGAGAAAGAAAAGAAAAATAAAAGTTATAGCTTCTAAGGAAGGGTAGGAATTATTATTTTATTCATTCTTGATTGTCAGCATGATTGGATGTTGCTAATTGTTTTACATCTTAAGATATTGCTCTTCCAAGAGCTAGTTCACCGTATGCAACTGTTTAAAACATTTGAATATGCTTTCTGTGTGCATGGCTTTCTGCTTCAGTGTCCTCCCTTGGCTGCCTTTTCCTAGCCTCATTCTTTATTGCAAAGGACATTTGCAATGAAAATGGGATCTCTGCTTCTTAACAGTTCATCTGTTCCTGCTGCTCATTTCCCCACCTGAAGTCACAATCCTCCACTTGTGACCTCACTGCAGGTTGCTGTGGTGAGAGGATTATGTTGTTGCAAATAGAGGTTTATAACTTCAGGAAGAGAATGAGCAGCCAGAGCAGATGGACTCCTTTGAAATGAAGATCCTGTGTTCATGCAAATGCTGTGAATGATAAAAGGACGAGAGGGAGAAGTGGCAGAAATTACACAAGCAGGATTGTTTCTAAATGCAGAACACAATTATTCCTTGTCCCATTCCGTGCCTGGAGCAGGGTTAATAGGAGAGACCCTGTAAATCCTGGGGTGGTTCAGAGAAGCCATCAGCATTTGCACACATTTTAGGTAGCCTTCAGACAGCTCTGATATGTCCCTTAGTTCTGCTGGTATCTGCCTGATATTTTGGGTGATACCAGATTTAAATCAGGGTAGTCTGTTGAAAGGAAAATAGCACAAGTCTTTATAGTTAAAATAAGGACCAATTACCACCATCAGGAACTGTACCTAACTCACATACTTTGTGGCTCGGGCTCAGGGATGCTTAGCAGTGAGCCACGCTGGCAGTGAGGATGATGCCAGGAGAACTGTAGGACAAGTTCCTCTGAAATGGGTAGATTTTCTTGTGAAGCAGTTTTCTAAGCCATGTTTCTGTGATGTCCTCGATATTTTGTTTTGAAAGTATGCAGCCTCACTCAACTTGAGGCAGTGCCACTCCTACCCATTTGGTCGTGGCCGAGAAGTTGCTGTAGCACAACTCTGAGCCTGAGTTATAAATTCCATCTTTTCAGTAGCTGAAGCAGGAAAGATTGCTTGCAGTTGTAGTCAGCTCTGGTGCCTGAATTTGCATCCCCTGTGCCATGCTCAATGTGTGAATATGCCTAGAGACACACTTTTAATGCAGTGTACTGCCCCATTATGCCTTTGAGAGTGAAGTGGCCTCCATCTGCTTATCAAACCATTAGATCCACAACATCCTTTAGCCTTGCTGGGGACAGTGATCACCAAACTCAGGGGCTGCTTGTTACTAACTGCACCCATCAATTCTCCTGAACTATTTAAGGCATACAAAAACACTGTTATTGGCACTTGGAGCAAAAATCTATGCTTTCTTATCTCCCAGCTTGTGAGACCTAGCAGTTTATCAGGGAAAAGGTATGAAGTTATTCTGCAGTTGGGGATTAGACATGACACAGCGTTCTCCCATTGTTTGGACAGAGATGCACAGGCTTCCCCAGTGATCCATGTCTCCACAGAAAACAGATCTTAGTGGCAGGTTGCCTGGCTGTGTCAACACATAGGAGCGCGGAGCAAGCAGTGCAGACCTGTGATACTGTTCCCACTGCTGTGACATGCGGCCCAGGAGCCAGACAATGACTCTTCTGTTTTGAAATGCTTGCCTGAGTATATCTCATTTTTCATCTGGTTCAAACTCACAGGAGTGAGCTCACAAGGTAGTAAGTTTTGGAGACAAAGAAATAGACAATTATCTGCTCTGCAGCCACATAAGAAATCAGTTGGGGATAAGTCAGATAATTGAACTACAGTTTTACTCAATTACTTCACTGTCCCTTTTCCTTCCCTTACACTGCTTTTACATATGATTTTCTGCAGAAAGCTGATCCAAAAAATATCACTGATTGATAAAATAAAAATAATAATGAAATGAGATCCCTCATTTATGGAAGCTCTCAGTGCAATGCCAATATGACAAGGAGATTACTGCCATGCGTGCATCACACGTATGTAATAATTTTATATGTGTGCTCAATCTGATTCCTTGAAAACCTTTTTTTTTTTTTCTCTTTTTTTTTAATTGCTTGATTTCACCTCTTCTTCCACATGACTAAGACATTTAAGCACCTTATATTACCTGAAGGATTTTGCAGGTCCTCTAATAGATCCTAAGACATACCCTTGATTTATGGAGAAGCTGTAAACTAAGTGCATTGTTTACAAGAGGGACTGACTGTTCATCTTTTAAAAATCTTTAACATGTTAACATCTTTAAAATTAATCCTTCCTCATTTTGTGAGTCAGTTTCTTGGAAAGGGACATATTTCTGGGAGGAAGCCGTGCTAGGAGTCAGACATAAGAGCACCTTTCTTATATGTCCATGGCATAAAAACCCATTATCCATCTAGTAAATAAATTAATAAATACAGAAATAAACATATACATAAATCCATACTAAATGCAACGCCGATGGGAAAAATTGAAGCAAAAACTCTGAAAACAGCACTGAGAGGGAGAATGTCAAAAAGCTTGGGACAAAAGTGCAGGCAGAAGTAGCTTCCGTTGCTGAGTGTTAGGATGTGTCAGTACGCGTGACATTATCGCTGGATACATCAAAGAGTGCGTTAGAAACATCCCTGCTACAAAAGGGAACACTGGTTGTGCATCCCTGAAAAGCAGTGGCATTGACACAAAAGAGCTTGTCAGAGATAGCAAAGGGAAGTGCCAGCCACAGTTTTGCACATGTAATGATTCCATCAGTACATTGGAGAGACGGGCAATAAAAATGATCAGGGTAGTGCTGGTCACATCATTTTGTGCAGAGAACATTCACTATGAATTTAGCCTCTTTTATTCCATTAAAAAAAAACCCTTGCAAACTGGTGCTGATTGATGTGGGGCAATCATTACTCATTGAGCTGATGGCTGGGAACGTCCATGAGGTCAACCAAGCTGACCTCAAAAGAGTAATGGATTATTATAACATTATCCCATGGCCTTAGCCAAGTCCAGAGCCTTGCTGGACTCTGTATATGGAAGAACTGTTGTTGGGCCAATGAACTTATAATCAAACTGAATGAAATGTGGGAGACAAGATAGTCATGGTGTCAGAGTGAAGCAGTAACAGAGTTTAGCCAAGAAGCCAGGTTTTCTGACTTCAAGGCTAGTATCTAAGCCAGGAGTCTTTCACCTCTTTATATGGTCTTTGTTATTTGAAGATATCCATCACTGACTTCTGGCATAATATTTCTACTGATTATTAAAGAGATTATTTAAAAGATGTTTGGTTTTGGTTTGGAGGATTAGCTTCTTCCCTTTTTTTTTTTTTTTTTTTTTTTTGGTTTGTAAAATTTTTTTTTTTTTTGTGAGTTTGGACAATTATTTTTGTTTTCTTCTAGAAGACTGAAAAAAGGTTTTCAAAGGTGGGGGCGTGTTCCAGCAGATGCTTAGAAACAAAGAGACTTTCTACAAACATATTCCTGCTTCTTAAAATGTAGCTTTCAAATCTATGCTGTTCAAACAAAAGAGAAAAAAGAATAAAATGTCGCATTTCTGCAGTAAAGACATCTCAGTGAAAAGTGTTGCTTCCCAGCACAGTACCTCAAACAATTCTTCCTTCTTAGGATCTCTTTGTAGATGAAATGGCAATTTTAAAGATTTTGGATTAAAACAAAAAAAAAAGCTGCTGAAAAGTTCAGACAACTTAATACAACTCTGTACATAATTGATTAAAACTTATGCATTTTTAGAAACAGAAGGTAGATAATTTGGAAGATGTTCCTTATAAGCATTTGTGTGTATTTCAACAGCTTTTGCAATATCACTGGAAGTAAATGTTTTGAAGAGATATTTGCATTCTTTCTCAATGACTACTGAGGCTCACAAATAGTTGTCTATACTTCTCTTAGACAATCACAGGTAATTTCAGTGGAATTTTATAAAGAAACCTGGACCTTATCAGCATATATTGAGTGCCATATTGAGTGCCATTTGCCAATATGAAGGCTGACCAGATATTTTCAATATTTAAAGTTTTAAAAGAACAAAACTAAGAGCTATAATTAGAATGATGCTTGGACAACTGGTAAATCATCATAACAAATAAATGAAAAATAGTAGTGGGATGTTGGGGAGAAGATCCTTATTACCTGGGCCTATTAGGCTTGAAATAGTCTCTCAGGGAAGTTGAGAAAGTTCCCTAAGGGTCTGGGGAGACACAGAGAATTATTTAAAGCAGTATCCCATAATATATATATATTTCAAATAATACAGCAAATTTTTTTACATATGGTCACATGCATTTCACATTTATTTGTTTGTTATCTTTTCTTTTAATATTAATAATTACTTATCCACTCAGCTTCCTGAGACTTCACAGGGTGTCTTTTCAATACCCAATTCCACAGGGATATCTAAGCATGACATTCATATCCTTTCACACTCAATGACTTTGAGTCTGATTTCTCAACAGGCATTGGTTTCTTCAGTGGATCAAGAAGAATAACATTTTGTTTCGGCTAATTTTTTGGCATTTTCCCCAGATGTTTAATTCTTTGCTCCATAGTTTTCACCTTCCTAGGTATCCATCAGGCAGGGATGTCTAGTAATGCCATATTAGCCCAGTGATGTCATATTAACACAAAATTTGGCTCCTTTACTTTTCCTTTTTTGTTTCTTAAGGGAAATATCTAGACATAAGCAGTTCTCCTTTCCATTATAAACTGGATTGTTCTTATTGGAGTAATGAAAGTTCAGTGTTGGGGTTTTGTATTTACTCTTGGGAGAGTCAGAAGATTATTGAAAAAGGATCCCTTATATAGTAAGAAAAACAAGTTTGTTGTCATGAACTTTGATTTTGTGACACTGGGAACTATAGCTCTTCTGAAAAAAAAAAAAATTAAAAGCCAGCAAACAGAGCAAATTGTTTAAAACTTACATTTGGGTACCAGCTATAGTGGCTGAAGTGAGTTCCATATTGTACTGGTGCAGATCTGGGGTCTGAGGGGAAGTTGTGATGCTTGACCTGAAGAACTTAATTTCCCATTTATAAAATATGGAATAAAGTCTCATTCTTGTCTTCTTTCTCATCCCCTAAACCTGAGAAACATTTCAATATTTCAATAGCATCATCACAGAGGAAAAAATATCCCACCTCATCTTCTGTTGGAGATGATACTTCAGACCATTTCTGCCTAACCTCAATTCCATTTTTTATCACAGTAGAAAATGGAGCCAGATGGGAATGATAAAACTGCCTGTGCATTCGCTTCATTCAAAGCTGCAAGTTGCACTGAAAAGGATGCATATTTCTCTGTGCTCTGAGACATAATGCAGGTAGGAAAGAGCTCACAAAACAATGTGTGGCAGTATAATATTGTCCAGGTACTGCACAAGGCTAGGTAATCTAATATGTGTGTGCATGAGTGTGCATGTGTGGAGGGAGCTTAAGGATAGGCACATTAAGCAATTTTTTCATCCCTGTTATGATGGGAGTTTTCTTTGACAAAAATGCAATAAAAAATGGTGGGTGAAAAAAAAAAATCAAATTATTTTTCTGTTTCTTATTTACTCTATTTCCTTGATTTCAAACCTGGCTGAATTTTACATCATTGTCTGAATCATTGATGGATGATCTGAGAAGTTCAGCTGTGCCTTTCTAGAGTTGTCTTCTGTCCTACTTTTTGTAGGATGCTGGAACAAAAGCAGTTCAGGGGACTTACCTCCATTCACTCTGATGAAGGTAAGATAAGGAAGGGACTGCTTATTTAGTATTTAAAAAAACAAAAGCTATACTTGCCACTTGCCAGGAAAAAAAACAAATAATTGATCACCAACAGTAAGAAAACATTGTTTAGCCACAGCACACAAACCTTGAGGGATTTGTGAGCAGCTCCAAACTCACCTCTTGACTTCCACTGGACACTGGGCCACGTGTCTGAGTACCAGGATCTGACTGGTAATGTCCTGTGCAAATGAATTTAGAGATTTTCTCAGCTTGTATTCATATTCTACAAAAGGTAAATATCCCCCAATTACACCTACTTGGAGCTGAATTATCGACTTCAGCTTTGAAGTGCAAATGAGCTGAATGAAAACATAGGCTGCAACACAGGAGCTGTTCCTACCAGCTGATTTATAGTGCATTAACTGTCTAGTAAGGAAAGCCTTCTATTGCTATGGATTTGTAATCCCCCTGTCCAATTATCCTGAAGATGAAGGCAAAATGCCATCCAGTGTATGAGGCAATCAATAGTGGTCATTTCTTAAAATTCTTTACTTCTCTCTCTTTCCAGCAATCCAGGTTACAGGGTCTTCTGTAAATTGCTCTTTCATGGTTTATCAGCTCTGCTGTTTCTAAGAGCCAGATTTTGGGACTATAGTTATGAAAATAAACTGCTATAAACAACCCTCCAGTAGGTTAAAACTATTAGCATTTATGGAGAATGGAAACTCTTTTAAAAACTTCTAATCAACATTGTCTGCCTGTATAAAAGTGATCTCTGACTAAATAAATGTCAGGAAGTGGAAATAATAAAATATATTTTATGACTTTTTTATTAAATAAATATATACATACATGAAGTCATACCATATGAAAAATTCAAGCACTCAATTCTCCTGTTACTTTTTGCTAAAGGGCACTATATCTTCATGCAGTACTATTTCCAAACTCTCATCTGAAACAGAAGAGGAGCCCTCTCATTTGCCAAAGCATGACATCCATTTGTTCAGTCTTCTATTTTCAGGCATTTATTTTAATCAGTGGGAAACCTCTCAGCCTCACCAGCTCTCTATTACAATATAAACTCTTTATACTGCTTCCTAGAACTTCCAACACAAGCACAGATTTCAGTTTATTTGGAAAATCATGTTTAGTTCAAGAAAATACTGCATATAGCACATTCAGTTTATTTGCTGCATTTGTGTTCATGTGTTTCAATCCATCTCTACCTGATAAACAGATATTTGTTTCACTTCAGAGATAGCCAAATAAAGATGCAGCAATGGAGGTTCATGTTATAGGTGTAATTGGAGGAAGCAGCCCCCAACATTTATAACCAGTGGAAATCAAGTTATTACAATCATTGCCATGCACAATAAGAGACAATTGTGGATGGTTTGAGATGGAAAGGACCTTAAACCTCATCTATTTTCAACCCCTCACCCCACTGCCACAGACAGGGAAGATCTCTTGCATCCTCAAGCACATGTATAAATTTTGGCAACTCTATATTCTATTCCCTCCCTAAATTGCTAGTTTAATGTTAAAAGCAAAGACAATGAGGAATGTCTGCCTACAATGCTGATATCTAGCATGAACCTGTCTGACATAAGAGAAAAAATAATTCCAGCATTTCTACCGAAAGGAAGGCAGCAAGAAACTAAAAAGTCACAATGAGCAATAAGATATTTTTTAGGAATCAGTACCAATGTCATGCTTGGACAATGGTCTCCCAATGAGTTTCAGCCTATTAAAAATATCTAGTATGTGTTATGGAGTGATTTGGGATCTTAAAAGGATCATAACTTTGATTATTTAAATTCAAATAGGTAAGATCACAGTAGTATCTGGAAACAGAAATATTGTACATAGTTTTAGGCCACAATGACAGCTACTATGATATTTTCCAGTGAGGTAAATGATCTGTGTTCTGTGAAACCTAGATAAATCAATGTTCAAAACTGCCTTAAATTCCAGCTTTCTTTGTTCTGTATGGGCATGTCTAAAGATATTATAGATTATGAAGTAAGGAGAATGCCCTGATTGACAGAATAACATTTTCCATCACTGGGTTTTTGTTATTCTGGCAATCAAGGTACAAGTATAGTTGTCTCTATAATAAGGAAAGTTTTCAAATTTATTAACAATTTTCAATCAAAAAAGTAACTAATGAACTAAGGAAGATTTTAAATCTACTTTATAAATTAAACCCCAGAATAATTCTAGATATTTAGCCAAGGTAATCCAGGGCATCTGGATGTGTTCAGGGCATCAGATTCTGTTGTCAGCCTCCTTCTTATGGGCACTAATATGCATACAATATTACTTGAGACTCACAGGGCTACCTGAAATTCAGTTTTTGTGAGTGATCCTTGCATTTTCTTGGGAAATATACCATTCTGTTTGGGCTCAGTCCAGAACCCAATTATGTAGATACAATGGAAACACGGTTCTGCCATTTCCAGGAGAATTTTTATCTGCACTACTCTGTAAAGCTTTTGCCTAACTTCAAAGTTCAGATGTTACTTTGTAAAGGCAGAATTAATTTTCTTGATTGCTAATCCATCACCACTAAGTATGATGCATATGGTATCAAACATAGGTATTTCTGCTATCATTAATTGTGGCACATTGTCACAACCGATAAGGAAATGCAATATGAGAACAAGAAAACAGTCACTGGATTTGGCAGCTTACCCTTGTTTTCCTCGTCACCACGGCAGGTACCCACCGAAGCCCTCAGCTCAGGAGGGTGACTGTGTGAATAAACGAGGAGAAGAAGCCCAGGACTTGGAGAGCATCAATCATTCAGCTGTGTTGTCTCACACTCTGTTTGCAGTGCTGTTGTTCAGCGAGAGATAAAGATGAATAGGTCTGAAGAAGGAGGGGTGTCTGTAAACTGTCCTAATGCTCAGGAGCAAAGGCACAACTTTTGGCCCTGAGAATTCTGCTGGAGAAAAAGGGAGGGAGTGACACAGAGGGAGTGAGAAGGAAATTAACATGTGCTTGATAAAAGACAAATCAAATAATGAACTGTGGTTTAAATGGCAAGTAAAGTACAGCTGAAGCATAAGTATCATAGGACAGACAGGGAAGGAAATTGATACAACATGAAGTTAGCAGGGTAGAAAATATCTGGGTCCAAGCCCAACAGCAGGTAGAAATACTCAGGTGAGGAGGAAAAGAATGAGCTGATTTTGAGAAAGTAAATCATAATGTGAAATGCTAGGGAGGTCTTTTGAAAAAACAAACAAACAAACAAATAAAAAACAAACCAAAACTTTTCTGTGTCAGGTTTTTTTTTTTTTTTATGGGGAGAGAATAGAATCCCTGAAATAGCTGTGAATTACAGATTAAATCATTTTATTATTAAATTTTTTAAAAAGTCAATGGATATAGATACTTTTGTGATTGTATAGTTGTTCCTTAGAGTATCTCCATACTATGGCAAGCTTATAGAAGCAGGGAGATAAGGAGAGGAATCCTGTATTTTAAAACCAGTAGAAGCTATTATTATTATCCTTGCTGACCCCCAGTATAATACAGGCCTAGAACAGCACAATCATTTCTGTATTAGATGAAGAACGAGCCTTAAAAAATGTTTGGGCAGTGGTGCAGCCCACATTACACTATAGGGAGGGTCCCAATAATTCATGCAAACATCTTAAAATACTATTGAAATGTTCTCCAGCCCCTGGTTGGGAGACAAAAAAAAACAAAACAAAAAAAAAAAAGTTTGTTTGAAACTACCTTAACCCTTCCTGTTTACTGCTAAACTGTGAGATGAATGTTGCATCACTCAGTAGCACAATGTAGATTTTTAATGGTTTTGCATTGCCATTGCTTTTACTGTTAAGGGAAACAACCTCAACAAGCAGACTCTGGATTAGGTTACTTTCTTTTCTCCTGGTTTTACTAGAAGATAGGTCTCCTAAGGTTATGTTACAATTTAGAACTAAGCCATGGAATTAGCCTGGTTCTCCTGACTTACTATAAGTTTAGGTATTTTTTAACTCTGTTTAGCTTTATTCTCTATTTTTTTCTTTCTAAATATGGTCTTATTAAATCAATTCCTGACATTTCAATAAAAACCAGGAGCAGACCAGCAAAATACTTGTTCCTATTCTACACTGAACTCTGTTCTGCAGACCTGCACTCCTCAGCTCTATATTTTGAAAGGGTAAATTGCAGGTCTCTGCACTGGTGGCTTCCAGTGTGTATTTCCCACTCTCCTCGTAGGACCCCTGCTTCTTATTTCTCTGTTGGTTAATGCTAAACTATTTTGCTATTGCAAATCATTCATGCTCATCCTTCTGTAACTTTATGAATCTTCAGCTGCTTCATATATCTCAGTTTAAGTGAGCTAAAAATAGGTGTTCTGGGATGAGGAAGCAAAATAGATGCTATAACAGTGCTGTAATAATAATAATATAGTAATAAAGCAACCATCAAAATAACAATAAACAGTGGTAATATTTTCTCTATTTAAATGACACTTAATAGATACTGAATGACATAATAAACGTAAGGTACATTATATGATGTGTTATGCACTTTTTCTGACAGTTTTAATTCTGGCATTTTAACATATGAATTGTTTAAATGTGTATATATGTCTGCACGTATATGAATCTGTAAATAATATATAAATATATACAAACTGAAACACATGCACAGAATCACAGAATGGTTTGGTTAGGAAGGGGCCTTAAAGATCACGTAGTTCCAGTCCTAACTAAGCTAGATGTACTTCAGAAGCAAAACCACACATTTAAATAACACTATATTTATTCAAGCCACTTTTTAAAATCCAGACTTATTTTCTGGATCTCTCACATATGTTCTGAAGCAGATAGATATCTTTAGATCCTGTAGTAAGATCAGAAATATATCCAGCATATGCATCATCTCGAGATGCATTCTGCTCCATGGAGGAATTTATTACTGAGGGAACCGGAGTGGAATGGTTTGCATGGAATGGTTTTGCAAAGTCCGGTATTAAGGGCAACGCTGAAAAGTAACCAGGAAATCCCCACCAAAGTTCATTCTCTTCAGCACAATGTTTTCCTAAAGTTGGGCTAAGAGACGACCACAACGAAGGAGACGGAGCCAGTAACAGAGAGAGCGGAGGGGCCGCCGCGCCCTTGATCGGAATAAATCGCCACGTGCACCAAGGACTCGGCAAAGCGATAAACTCAGAACAAGACAGGGAAGCTGCTTCTGGGGTGAAATGACCAACAGCAATTTGAGGGCCTGGCCCTCTCTGAAATAGATGTGAGTCTCTTCGTTCATTGGCTTTTGCAGGTTCGGATCAAGCTATCAGCAGGGAAGAATAATTCAGGCTGCGGAACGTGCGGAAGAAATTCAGAGGGAAGGAATCCACTGAGCCTTACTGGCACGTGGCCATGTGCTCTGGAAGTGACCCCGCCCAGCCTGCCCTGGCTCTCACAAAAAGATGAATAGAAATGATCACGGGAGGCCAGGGCCACAATTTTTGAGTGACCCTGTAAGGCAACCCTTCCGCCAGCCTCATGTGTCATGTACAGGCAGCGGTCAGAACCATGCAGATACTTGTCACAGCCACTTTATAAGTTTCTTATATGGAAACTTGCTGGACATTTTCCTTCCATGGGAAAGCTGACTTCTCTGCAGATTTCTGTAAAAACAAACCTGTGTCTGTGTGTGGACTCAAGGACATCAGATGCATTCCTTTGCCTGTCTCCTGATACAGGAGATGTAGTTTTCTCTTTCTAGCCAATGATGTAGAGGTTGTAATCTCTCTGACTTTGTAAGCATTGGGGAGTCTTGCTCTGAATATGGTGAAAGAAAGAACATGTAACTCTGAACATGGGCACCTTAGCCCTAAAACTTTCTGAATAATGGAGTCATTCTAATAAATCATATAAGCCTTCTGATACTGGAGTCACGGAGCCTCATTCAGCACCCAACACAAGACCCAGAGAAACAAACAGCTTTCCAGGCACCAGATCTTTTTAAAACAACAGATACTCACCAAAACAGGCTTTTGTGTAAACTTAATATTATTGCGGCATACCAAAAAAAAAAGTAATGTGGAGCAAAGCACCATTTTTAATGCATACTAATTAAAGTGGGAAATTACCAAACATGAATTCACTTACCACTTCATTTACCACGTTACACTATAGATCTGGTAACCTTTATATTCAATAATAAAATCTGTGACTAATTCCTCAAATAAACTCTGAAAACAAAAGCAGTTATTTGCTGAAACCTAGCATATGCCAGAGAAACACATTAATAGAAACAGTTTCCAAATTATTTTGGAATATGTTAAATCTTGTGGGCCTGATCCACCACCAGTGTAAATTGGCTTCTTCTCTGTGACTTTAAATGAATTAATACTACTCAGGATTTGGCTTTTTGTACCCTAGGTTTTTTTATTCATTTGTTTGGGGTGTTTGCTGGGGTTTTTTTTCTTAATTTCTTTTTTAAATTCTCTTTTTTTTTCAGGCAGGACACTGCTTCAAAACAAACATATTTAAATCTTCAGAAAGTCCACACATGAATGTTAATGTATTAAAATAGAATTTTTTTCCTCTTTTCTTGTATGCTACATGCATGGAAGAACAAGGGCCTGCTACAGGTCTCCCCAATTCCATGGAAGTCTACGTTAGATTATTTTCAAAGTTACGGATGCATGAAGAGGGATTTTACAATTCTTCATCTCCTGAGTGAATTTGTCCCTCGCCTGTTGTACAAGGATTAAAATTCTTGTAAGCATTAAATGCTCTCCCCTTAACTGCAGCTGAAGAGCAAGGAGGATACTTTGATTCTGCTCAACCTGTTGTCTCATTTCTCTCACCTCTGCTGTGCACAGAAGTCCCTTCCTTTCCCTTTGGGGTACCCATCAAAAACTTCATCAGCAATACATTTCTTGAATTACAAATAAATTCCAAATGTGTTTGGCATAGGTTGGAAAGCACAAAGAAAATGACAAAATAAGACAAATTGTAAACAAATGTGACAAGCTGAATAGAAAATGAGAAAAACAGGTGCAAAGCTGGCATGGCCTTGCATGAATATTATTCACAGCAGAGATGAGAAAATGTCTGATTCACCTCCTTTCCTCCCCCTCCTCTCTTTTTCCATTCTTTTTTCCCACTAGACCTGAAAGCTGTCTAGATCACTTGTCAGCTGAGGTTGTGCCCAGTGTTTGCATGCTGCATAAACTTTGTTTTTCCTGAAAAAAACCCCCAGGTTTTAAAATCCCACACATCAACAAAGCTGAGCGAAGAGTTACTGTGAGGAAAAAACCCAACTACTCCACAGTGTTCTCCCAGCATAATTTTGAAGTATGTGCAGTTCCCTTAGTCACCAAAGACCAAGTATGTCCATTATAGCCTGCTAGAACACTCCTGGGAGAAGGAGAGCCCTGGAAATTTCAAAGTATTGTGGAATTTTCTTTTGCCTTACTGGGGTAAAGTGTTCCTAGATGATCCTAGATTCTAACTCATCTCCTATGGAATTGAATATGGGGATGTGCTGATGTTTTCCAGTTTAAGGGGATTTTTCTTTTCCCATCAAGTGTTTCCTTCATCTTAAAAGACAGTCATCACATGCATAAATTTTAATTGTGTAGTTACTGCTGGTGATATCATTTTCACATAAATTTAATTCTTCCCTGTCATCGCTTCATGAAATATTTGATGGTGTCCTAATGCACTGCTTTGTCTCAATCAATAAGGCAAGTAATATATATATTTATATTACAAATAAGAACAATTTCAGAAATTTTGTACAGTTAAAAATGGAAGACAGAAAAGAGAAAGCTGAAGTAAGTTTTTTGGCTTATTGATTCTTTATGCAAGTGCTCTCTTCAGTCATTACAGATTTGCACATGGATGGAAAAGGGGCAAAGAATGAGATTTGAACAAAAAGAGTTCTATAGAAAATATATAAAAACCATTCGTAGACAAATTGTTACCAAAACTTTCACATTGTAAATTCTCCAGGAATTTATTTTGGACCTCTGTGTCCTTATGAACGTGTGTTTTGTGTATATTTTTAGAGTCCTGAGAGAGAAAAACTTCTACTCCCAAACTGTAAAGAGTTCACCTGGCAGCAGTTTTCTGTGTCAAAACAAAAATCATTGACTAAAAATATTTTCATTTCAAAGGCCATTTTGAATAAGTGTATCNTTTTTTTTTTTTTTAACAACTTTCAGACATTCATGTTCAGCATTTCTTGGGCAGAGCCCTAATTTCATCAGCTTTTGTGTGGAGACTAATATTAGGAGTTAATATAACTCATTTCTGGAGTCCAACAAACACTGCAAAAAATCCTATGTGAATTTCTACCTGAATTAATTCTCTGATGCTCAATTTTCTATGAATGTTCAAGACACTGAGTTTTCCTGCCAGGAATGTGTTTATCAAACACTTATTACTTCTGGCAGTAGTAGTTAAAAAGATGCAAATATTTTCAGTGAGATATGCTTGCTTTTTTTACCCAGTCGAGAAGACTGTGTTGATACTATGAAATTTCTCTGGCCAATTGCAAATAAGTACCCCATTTAAACAGCAGAAAAGAAAAAAAAAAGGAAAAAAAAAGGAAAACAAAACAAAACAAAATAAAAACAAAAACAAAACATCAACAAAACCCACAAAAAAACCCAAACAAACAAACAACAAAAAAAAACCAACAAAACACAACAGTCTCCACAGACATGCTAATAATAAAAATAAAAAAGTCAGAAAATTCTGTCAGATAGCGAATAAATCTGAGAAGGCTGTGATCTGCTGGGAAGTAGAAGGAAGCTAATTTGTCAGACAAATGATTTGTTGTGAGTTGTTCTGTTATCTCTGTTCAAGGGGAACGAGCCTTGATTCTGGAAGGTGCCAAGCCAGTCCTGCCAGTTTCCAAGCAGTCCCAGGTCCTGTTGTGGCAGAATATCCATTTTTTTTTCACATGCAGACCGATTTTGATGAGGTGCACTGTAATGTCCAAGAAAAGAAACCTGCTTTCCTTTCCCACCTCCACCACAGGTCTCCTTTGTGACCTTGGGCAGAACACTTATCCTCTCTGGACAGCAATTCCTCCATCTGAAAATTGGGCATGATACTATATTTTTAAAGCTCTTTCGGACCCGGAATGAAAAATGCTAGACGTTATGATTATTATTATATTTCATTGCTGACATCTATTACTGAGTATGTATTTCACAGTGACAGATATCACAGTATGTATATTTCTATAATGACAACTATCACAGCATGTATATTTCTGGGATGACAACTACCATATTAGAGCGTGTATATTTTTGGAATTAAAGCTATAACAGCACAAATTGTTCTAAAACTATAGTATTAATTGCCATATACTTTTTACAAATACATTGTGTGTTGTTATATGCAATCAAATTGTACTTCTTGTTTCATTTTGCATGTAGATACATATATATATAATATAGATGTATATAAATTGTAATACATATTCCATGTTGTTTGACATCCACCAAATTTCTCTATCCTAGTAAAACATTACATACAAAGCAGTCTCTAGCAACAATGTACAGAAATGCATGTACTATGAAAGACTTTTAATGGCTAACAATTCAGCATGGGAGTATCAATGAAATCTTTCATGGCATGTATTAGAGAGTTAAACACTGCAATCTGCTCTTCACACTGATATCCAAAGTGTAAAGGAAATGCCAAGATCAGTCAAAATCTCAGAAGGTTGTTTTCTTTCTTGTTTTCTTGCCAAAATTCAAACACATACATATATATAAATGTATATATGTATGTATTTATATATATATATTTAAAAGAGTATTTATTAAGCAGTCAGAAGAAGAAATCATGTCCTTGTAAAATAAAAAAAAGGAATTGTTCTCTCCTTACAGTGCAGTTCATGGGAGCATTATATACAGCTGACTGCTTGATAGAATGCCAGCCTATTTTTCAGATTAAAAATTGCTTATAAGCTTTTATGTACTCTGGGTCATTTTTGAATAAATAAAATTGGGAATGTTTATTTAAAGTTCTTAGAATTGTAAGATACATATTTCAACATCTGGTAGTAAGTCAATTGACTTGATAAAATTTCACATTTAAGAAAGACTAAGCTCTCCCACAGGAGTGTGTCCTTACATCATGGAAAAGCTCAGAGCTGAAGCTTTTTTTGGACCCTGGTTACAGCTCAGCAAACATCTGTAATGTCCAAAATGCAGGTGCAAAAGCTTCCCAATTTAACAAGAAATATTTAGTTAAGTGAGGCTGAAGTTCCAGTTTTCTTGAGACCCTAAAATGAGTTTATGGAGTCAGGCAAAAGAAAAGCAACCAAAACCCAAAAAGCAGTTAAATTAATAATTTGTTCTTTTTTACTTTGAAAAGCTTTAGTTGTCTGAAAGCATGAAGAAATATGTAATTTTTTAAAGTGTCATTTAATTCACTCAGTTTAAAACATTGATTCTTTGGCTTTTCAGTTCCATAGAAAAAAACTGATTTAATGTCAAGGACTTTCAAAAGGGAAGTTCTTTCAGTCACTCAATCTACTAATGTCAGTTTTCTTAGCCCTAGTAAGTGCCAAATCTCCTTGCAAACTGTGATATTAATTACTAGCCGCTTGATAGGTAATTTTTCCCCATGACCTCCATTGTCTGAGGCAGAAATACTTCAATGCAGTTTGACCTCACATCCAGGCGAGTGCTGTGGCAGGATGGAGGTTTGCCAGCCTGCCTGCTGGAGAAGCTCTGCACACCCATGATTACCCCCTCTTTGTGAGGCTAAAACCCACCTCGTTGCCTCTGTCAAACATCTGGATTCCTGCCTGTGACAGCAGTGTGGCTCCAGGTTACCTGCTCACACTCTGCCTGTTGTTTCACTGCTGCTCACATGGCACCAGGACCACTTGGGGCTGTGTCCCCTCCGTGCTCACAATGTTGTGCTCCCAACAATGCCTCTTTAACATGGAAACTAACATCATTAACCAAAACACAGACTGCTGCTTACAGACATGGCAGGGAAAAAAACCTGTAAAAGTTGACTGAATTGTGAAGAGTAGTATTACCCTCTGTTGTACCCGTAAGAAAAAATATGTTTTACCCAAGGCAGTGTTGTACTTATTAGTATTAGTTCCAGAACCACTGCTAAATCAAGTATTTTGAGATGCTAGTCCATGAATAATAGTGCCAGAGAAGTACAATAATTAATAGAACATGAGGATATTCCCTAAAGAGCATGAGTGGCATTGCAAGAGGTATGCATGCCTGTCCTCTGAAATTTGTCTGCTACGGCCTCTTGAACTTTGATTTTGAAAGGTGGGGAAGAGGTGAAATGAATTACACTTCATTAGCAACGTCAAGTAAATGGAGGCCCCTCTCCTCTGGAGAAACAGTCTTTAATTGTTAAATTCCCAGAATTCCCCCATGCACATCAAGCTGGATTCTGTCTCGTGCTCTGACTGAGCTCAGGTGATGTTTTTCATTAGCCAGTCTTTCTCTTGACCCTGATGTCATCACTGTTATTGTTATTTATTAATTTAAAGTGCCTCCTTCTCCCCTGGATTGCAGGCATTTCACGCAAAACTCATATCCACTAAGTAAATATTAGCATAGTGGCAACAAAACAAACTTTTCAAGAATATTTTTTATCAATTTACCACTGATGGACCAGCATCCCTGGAGGCTCGGGTCTGCTTAGTCTGCTAGCAATTACAAGAGAAACAAGCTCCCATTGCACACACCTCTCACCATTCTGACTCTAACCTTGACCTGGAAAGGACATTTTCTAGGGGTGAGAGGATGTCTTAGCCTATTCATTACTTTTCATGCCTCTTTAGATAGGTGGAGGAAAACCATTCAGTTAGTGATGATCTTAGCAAGCAACAGTATATTAGCCAAAATGAAGAGTAATTCAGGGTAGCAGGAGAAAGCAGCACAGACACCAAAGTAATGAATTTCATGTTCTCCTTCACCCACTGGTGTACACAGTGTGGAGATGCTCAATCAGTCATCAGATTTAAGAAGGGAATTTTTTTTTCCCCCCTAGGCTTTTATGTCACCTTAGGGGGACAAAGGTGAAATGGAAATTCCTAAGGGATTTGTTTCATTTTGGTTTGGTTGGGTTTGGTTTGTTTGTTGTTTATTTTGTGTTTTGTGTGTGTGTGTGCTTGGTTTGCTTGTTTCCAAAAATAGCATAAGGGTTTTATATACCTCTCTGTTGAGTCAATTACCGCAGTGGGTGGGGCACAGGAGGTGTATGCATTCCTTGGCCCCTTTTGCTTTCTGCTTATTCTGATTCTTTGAACAGCTCTGAGAAAGCCTCCATGCAAAACTGATATAATTCTATACCACTTAACAGCAGCTCTAAAAAAAACCACTTGGGAGATAGAAGAAATTGAAGGAAGTGTCTTGTCTTTTTAATTTGTTTTTTTGGTCTATTTTTTTGTGGGTTGTGTGCCTGAAGATGTATGTGTCCTGGCTCTCAGTGTGAAAAGCCTTCTGCCCACAGCTCTGTCAAGGAGACCTTTTATGAATAACCTGGAAGTCCTAGAGAAGTTACCACCCCTTCCAAGGGTTCATGCAGTAGAAACCAGCACCACTGCTGCCATTTATTCTCAAATTATTTTATTCACAATCTACTCTGGTGTCTTCACATGGTGCAATGGTATGAGAAGCACTTCACCTTTCTCTTTCAAATACCACAAGGAGGAATTCACACTGATTTACCTCTGGTTTTAAAAAGTATGCCTGATCTCTTCCAAGAGAATAATTTGTCCCCAGTGTCACTGGTATTGTGAGTGAGGCTGTGTGGTGATGGCAAGTTCAGTATCTATTAATCTATCTGAGACACAATGGAGATACCTGGGCATTTATTTCTTTCCAATTCAGCCCAGTTCAGTTTAGCTCTAGCATATTTATACATCACATCAAAGGTAAAATAAAGCAAATGCATTAAAATCTTGGTGTGGAGCCATCTTTATCTTTCCAGTTGTCTGACTGTCCATGTCTAGCTGAGTCCATGAAAATGCTCAGATTGGCATTGAAAGCTGTTTCAATTGCTCTGAAACAACATAATTCAGTCCAAGACAGTTAAGTAATGATTGCTACTTTTGTGTGTGTGTGTGTGTGTGTGAATGTTCTGCAACACAAAAACAAACAAAACACCCAAAAAAACTAACCAACATATTTATCTTTTTCATATGTTTCCTGCAGCATGGTGTGGTACCAAGAAGTACTGAACAATGAGCTGTGCAGTTTGAAAAGGCAAAATTCCCATTTTACCCATGTAGGAAGTAGAAACCATTAACATTTGGATTTGAATGTACCCAGGCTGCTCCAGAAGCTTGGCAGTCACAAATATCATGCTGCCTAGAGAATCAGAGACCATGGAAAATAATTGGAAAGATAAGTACTTGGTTGTGTGAAAGCAAGAGTGAAGAAATCTACATTAGGAGACCAGCTGTGCATTAGGTGTATAATACAATACAGAGTGACATAAATTACCAGAGCAAACAAATGGACACTCAAGAAGCAGCACATAGAGGAACGTGTATAAAAGAAAGACTGGGATTCCAGGGAGCGTTTGCTGTGGTAAATGTTCTTATTTAAAAAAAAAAAAAAAATCAACAAATGAACCAAAAAAACCCAAACCAATCCCTCTACACACACCCTAGTTGTTTTCTTTTTTTTTCTTTGTTTCAAGCACTTTTTTTTTTAATCCTATATATTTTACTTCCAATTTTTCTATGACGTCGTAGGTTTTTTGTTCCTCAGTACTAGAAAAAGTGTGGTATTGTTGAAGTCAATGTGTGTTACTGCTAAAAGCCCTAGTTTCTGATATTTCTGGGAGTGGAAAATCCTACTACTTTAATCTAGAGGTATTCCAAAGCCTGGAGGGACTTTAAAATTATTATTAAATTCGATCAAATCCTAAAATACTAAATAAGGATGGTTATGACACATCTTTCTGCACTAGATCCGTAGGTATTTTGTGAGATTTATAAAATTACTTAAACAAAGCATAAATAGAAATTTTTTTGACTATGTTAAAGCAGAGTAGAAATATCTTTGTATAAAATGTATATATCTTAGAGAATTAAGAGATAGCTTTTATCAAGCTTTAAACATATACAATACTGTCTGCACCTTAAGTCATCGTGCCTTACAGCCAGTGAACAGAATTATGTGCTTCACAGCATATTTTAGAACCTTGCTTTAAAATGAGAGGAATCATACCTTGGATGTGATTACCTCCCTCCATTTACTATAGAGAGAGTGTGCAGTCACTAGCCCAGATGAAAATGTCTGCTCTGTGTATATCTATTTAAAGTCCAATGAATCACACCTGAAAGTCTGAATTCACACAACTCTTAAGTCCTTTGAATTCTTTATATTAAGATACAAACCAGTGCCTTGCTGCCAGGTTTGCTGTGTGTGTTGTGCAAAGCTGATTGGTATCCAATTGATTCTCCTCCTCATTTGCTGGTCTCATACCCTCCCCTTCCTAAGAAAAGAATGAAAAAGGGTGAATGACAACTTTCAGCAATCAATGGCCAGGATATGCTCTCAATGCCAGAGGTGGGGACACCCTGTGCTATCCCAGATTCTTATTCTCTGTGAGCTGACGACATTATAAGATGTGAAACATTACCATGTGCTTGAAAGTTGGGTTAGGACTTCTGTGAATGTTTGTTTGAGGGGGATTCTGGAAACACTGTAGTAAGAGGTGGTGATAAACTCAGTTTATGCAGCTTTTTAGATTTTGCAGCTAGGGCTTCCTTTTCATTAAACCCAAATTTTCTAGTGGAGAACAGAATATGGTCAGTTGGCTGAGATTCATTTTGAAGAAGGCAAATTTGCAGATCCCTAGGAATCCATACCATGTACCTAACTCAACAGGTAGCACACAAAGAAAACCCCACCCAACCAAAACCTGATAATTTATCAGAGGTAATTTTCACATATTTTGGTCTATTTTTTTTTTAAATTAATATGTTCAAAAGGGCACTTTTTTATAGCTGGAAAATGGGCAAAACCACATGTACAATGTCTCATATATTAATTTTTTGAAGCAAGCAGGTCAAAACTTCTCAAATTGGACTTGCCTGTTTTCTCTAGTAGTTTAGCTAATAGTTTATTCTAGCTCCTTTTAAAAAAAATTTTTATAGTGTACCTGCTTGAAAATCACAATATAAATGCAAATAGACTAGTATTGAAACTCTCTTGATTAAATAATGCACAAAAGTAGCAATAGAACATAAATTAATTTCTTTCAAACAGCAGCTTTTAACTGCATTATTATTATCTTGACTAAAAGACATGAAAAAAAAAATCCAAATTGTGATTTCCAGTAGCCCTGATAATCCAATTCACTGAAAAAACAGAAAAAAAAAAAGGCAGAACAAAAACAAAAACAAAAACAAAACAAAACAAACAAAAAACCCCACCACCAAAAAAACCCAAAACAAAAAACCCCACCACAAAACCTCGTGGAATAAATGTTTTCAATGATCCAAAGGACAATAACTATATCCTGTATAATGGTATAGCTGTTGCTCAAGTAGTAAAAAATATTCAATATAAACTGACCAGGCAAAATAGGAAAAGTAGCATTCCCTAGTGGCTCCTATACCTGTTTAAAAGGTGCAAGGTCACAACTAAGATCTATGGTTTTAAGATAAAAGATTTCTATTTTACAGAAAATTATTCTCCTGAAAAATTAAAAAGGTAGAAGTTAATGTTATCAGGAGAGATTCTGAGGTCTTTGTTGGACCCAAAAGGCAAAGTCACTAAATCTCTATTGTGTATCATACTTGTGAGGATTTATGACTTTGGATGAGCAGTTCTGTAGTCTGTCAGAAGAAAAGGAATAGATGGAACCGGAGCCAAATTTGTGCAAGGAAAAGGGAGGTAGTAAGGAACATTATTAAAGCAGACAGTAATGGAAATCTATGAGAAATCTGAACAGAGTTACAGGTGAAATGATTAAGTCCCTTCCAGACTGAAACTCTGCTCTCTTTCCTCCTTTCAAACTGAAATGTCCAGCACATGGGACACAGGTGTCAGAGTTTTACTTTCTTTTTAAACAAAAGGTGCTAAAGACTTGAGAGAGCACCTGAAAACCAGTTCTGTAACAGCTGGGTGACAGGTCAATCTGGGATGTTTTTCGGGAAAGCTGTCCCCTCAGTGATATGGCAGTGAGGAGTTCCAGCTTCCAGAATGTGCAGGGCTCAAAAAGTACTGGCTTTCATCCCTAGCAAAATCATTCATCGCCTCTTTGCTCAGTGACAGCCTTAGCCAACCAACCATCCATCAACATGTGGCTACCCATATGTCTTTCTGCACAGCTTTCCCTATAAAAATACCTATATTTGAGATGGAAGAGCAGACAGACATCTGTGTGAGAGCAAGGGTCAGCAGCTGGACTGTTTTCGTATGTTTATGCAGATGTTCCCCTATTCTTCCGTCTCTACAAGCTTCTCTCACTATTTGATTGACCTTTATGGTCACTGAATATTCATTTTCCTAGAACTTCAGTGACATTTTAGACAGCTCAGATATCCAGACTACAACACACACCCTACAGTCAACTTGTTATATTTTGAAGATGCAGCTAAAGCCTTATGGTATAAAAAATAACGTAGGAAAAAAAAAAAAAAAAGTTTGAGAGACCTTTTTTTTAGGTTTTTATTTTTAGTTATTTTCCCTGGAACTTACAAAATCTTTCTCTCTTAGGAAATATATTCATAGACTACTTATTTTTGAGTATGATCATGATTTACATGATTTACAACTGGGAAAGCCATCTACTTGTAAGAAGATAATAAGATAGTTATATTGCCACTCTATGTTTGGAAACCAGTGTGTATTTCACCTATTCCACTGGTTTGGGTTGGGATAAAGTCAACTGTCCCCACAGCTCCTTTTTTGGGGTTATGCTTTGTATTTGTGTTGGAAACTGTTGTTAACAGAGAAGTTTTAGTTATTGAGGAACAGAGCTTAGACTGAGCTCTGCCCTCATTAATTAGGCTGGGGATGCACAAGAAAACTTGAGGTGACACACAGGGGACAGCTGACCACCCAAATGTGCCCAGGGATGTTCCATAACCTATGGTGTCATGCTCAGCAATAATGGCTGGGGGAAATGGGAACACGGTAGGGACATTCAGAGTGATGGCACTCATCCTCCACAATTCCATGTGTTGGAGTCCTGGTGTTCTGGGGATGGCCAAACATCTACTTGCTGATGAGAAGGAGTGAATAAAATCCTTATTTTGCTTGCCCTGCACTTTTTTTTTTTTTTTTTTTTACTTTCAAATTCTCTTTATCACAAGCCATGAATTTTCTCACTGCTCCCCTTCCAATCTTCTCCCTCATCCCATGAGGAGGAGTGGTTGACCAACTGCATGGCTTCTCCTGGAGTTAAATCACAGCATCTGTTCTAAACCTGGGTTAAAAGGAATGGCAAGGATAGAGACATTTGATTTTTTACCTCAATAGCTTCCAGAAACCACTAACCCAAACCTCTCTTAAGTACTTGGTAGTCAACTGGGAGTCAAACAAACTTGTTTTCTCTGGATGATACAATGAGGAAAAGTAAATACCAATAAAATTAAATATTCTGTCTGATACTGCCATCAAATATAGTGTAACAAGTGTCCTAACCTTCCATTTTTAGCCTGCCAACCTGCAAATACTCAGTAAGTGTAATCAGGCTACAATTTAACAACAAATGTATGTTTTTCTGGTGTGAAGCTCACTGGGGATCCAACAGAGTGACGATGACTGAAACCTGTCTGAATAATATGTCTACAAGCAGTACCCAGAGCTGAGCACCAGATGCCTCTGTCAGCTTTAGAAACCCCTGCATCATTCCCATGTTAACCTTACTACCCTATGGAATAACTACTTAGTGTACTAAATCTGCTAAGCAAGGACTTTGCAATTCCAATCCAACAGAAATGAATAAATATCTGACTGCTAAATGAATAGTCTCTCATACATTAAGCCAGTAAGCCAAAAAAAATTCATTGTAATGTATGCATTTAAATTATAATATACAAATATACAAAAGGGAAGATAGACATCCATTGAGACCACAGAATTGATTACATGGTTAACAAGTGGAATATTTATAGGTCATTATTCATATTAATACTAATAGTTCTTTTGTGCTGCTTTCCTCCATTCTATTGTAAGACACAATGAAGTCAGTGGCTTCATTTCCTTTCAATAACCTACCCTCTACCTCAAATTTACCCTTGCATCCACCATTCTGCTTTCTCCTGAATAACCTTGCCTAATACAGCTTCAATTTAAAAACTAAGTGTTAAGCTGGGAAATGGATAAAAGAGGAAACCACTACATATAAGCATGAAAGTTCACTGTGCATTATTAACAGTCATAATAGTACTTTGCATTTAATTCCCTTCCTGTAAGGGGATTAAAACATTTCTAATTATTAATCAGTATTAAACAGTTTATAATTACCTCTGCAAGAAGGTAATTATTAATACATCCATTTTGCAGATAATCTAAAGCACAAAATAACTATGCAACTTTGCCAAAATGGCACAAAAAATTAACCAAGAAGCAAAAAATGAAGAAAGGTTATATGTCTTGTCCCTTGTTCTTGTTCTAACTTGTGTAGCAACATACTGTTCTTGGGAAGAGAGATTCTGCCTACAGAGTGACAGGCACTAAAATGGAGGAAACTGTTATGAAAGCCATGCCAATTTAACTATGAAAATATGACCTTACATAGTACAAAAATAAAGAAGAAAAAGAAAAAAAAACCCAAACCAAAACCAAAACCACCTCACAGATGCTTTTAGGCATTTCTGCTAATAGCAGCTGTTATGTTTATTGGAAAAAAAAATTAAACTCCCCCTTTTTTTTAAACTAAGGAGTTGTAAGTCACATAATTCAATATAGGGTTGTTTTTTACCTATTTTATTTAATGTAACACAGTACACACCCCAATGATGCACAAATCAGATTCTAACTATAAATTCCTCTACTGAAACTTTCTCCTGCTAATTATTAGTGTATTTAAATGTGTTGACTCCAACATTTTCTGTATACATACTGGTGCTAAAATCATAATTTCTACTGATGCATGGGCATCTCAGAATTACATTTAGTTCAGGAGTCTTATTTTCCATTTAGTGTCTCATAGATGAGGGAACTAGGGGCAATTCCAATCCATTACTTTAATATCACTGTCATTCTTTTAATTCCTGAGAACACATCAAGCAATGAAAAATAAAAATGAAAAGAAAGAGAAAGAGAAAGTGAAAGAGAAAGAGAAAGAAAGAGAAAGAGAAAGAGAAAGAGAAAGAGAAAGAGAAAGAGAAAGAGAAAGAGAAAGAGAAAGAGAAAGAGAAAGAGAAAGAGAAAGAGAAAGAGAAAGAAAGAGAGAAAGAGAAAGAGAAAGAGAAAATTTAAAGTATCAGCTGAAAGAAAAAAATTATTAATAAATTGGATAGCTGTCTAAAGGAATTCTACAATACTATACAGATTCACCTCTAGTTATGTGGTGAATAACTCAGTTTTCTGACCTTGTTTCTTCCTGAGTAATGTGTAAAATGACACTACACTCCTTCACCTGAATGTTATGACCTTTAAGTCCTAATTTTTGAAAGACTGTTGGAGATTAGCTGAAACAAAGGAACATCTCCTATCAGGAGTGGCTGAGGGAGCTGAGAGTGTTTAACCTGGAGAAAAGGAGGCTCACAGGGGACCTTCTCACTGCTTACAGCTCCCTGAAAGGAGGGTGCAGCCAGCTGGGTGTCAGTCTTTTCTCACAGATAACAAAAGGTAGGAGGAGAGGAAATGGCCCTAAGGTGCAGCAGGAGAGGTTTATGTTGGATATTCAATAAAAGTTCTTCACTGAAAGGGTGGTCAGGCATTGGAATAGGCTGACCAGGAAAGCAATGGAATCACCATCCCTGGAGGTGGAGATGTGGCACCTGGTACTTGGTTTAGTGCTGGATTTGGCAGTGCTGGATTACTGATTATAGTGTTTCACTTAAAAGATCCTAAATGTCTCTTTTCTAACCTAAGGAATTCTATGAAACTTATTTAAATATACACATTATACCAAGGAGAAGTAACTATCACATCAGTGCATGTTGGTTTGAGACTCACAAATCACTCTCCAGTTATTTATTCTCTTTATTATTGAGTCTGAGTAGTCTGTAAGTAAAATCACAGTGCCTACAAAGCTGAAATGGGGAAAGAAAGAATAAATATCCAGGAAAGAGCAAAAGGACATTTTGTGGTATTCCTGCTGTACAAGGTTAATGCTATCTTCAAAAAGTTAAGGGAAGTAATATAATTTTTTTTTTAGTGGAGTCTCTCATATCTCATTAGCAATATCTTATCCGATTAGCACATTAGCAACATTCCTTTGGATTACATTAGCATTCATATCATATCAGAATATATTGTGGCTAATACTATGTTGCAGTCGTATCATATTAGTGACTTTCATATCAGATTACTGGGAGAGGATACTAATAAGACATTCCGATTCAATTAGTAAGGTAACAGAATTCCCTTCTTTCCAAGTCACTTCCAGCTTTCCTCCTAAATATAAGCTGATGATATGCATCAGTGGAGTAATCCTTTTACCATCTCAAAAAACTTCGCCCTTCAGAAACCATGTCTGTAGAAAGAAAGAATTGGGAATTGAGTCCTGTGTTCCTATCTTGCTAAACTCTGTGATCTTTCCAATTCCAGGGATGCTGAAGGGAAGAGAAAGCTCTCTCATTAGGTACAGGCCTTTTGCCTTAGCTGACAGATAGTGCTGTTTCCTGGGGTGTGTGTTGTGAAGCAGAAACCGGCACTTTGCAGGACCAAGAGTTCAGGTGCCGTGTCACGTCGAGAGTAGAAATACAGATTTATTTATTTTAGATTTCCTTCTCACTTGAAAAATCCTATTTAGTAAACTATTGCTGACAAATATGATTAATTCTATTAATCCAAATTTTGAGAATTTGAAAATAGTTAGCCTTTATAAGTACTGATAGGCTGTCAGCATTAGTGTGCAATGCACAGCAATTTAGACCAAAACCTGCTCAGAAATGCAGTTTGAAGAGGAGGAATGTGCTTTGGTAAAAAGCATATACCTAGGACTCAGGTAGATGAATGGAATCCAAGATGTAAGATTGCTAACTTTGTTATTACCTTCAGTTTATCTGTGTTCACCACAGGCATTAATTTACTGTAAGTGAAGTGGGACTTTGGAAACTGTTTCTTCTCCATCTCTCCCCATTAGCTGGCCGTTACAGTAGGTGATTCCAGCATTATGATTCCAGAATAGTTATGTGCCTGCACAGAGCTCTTCCCCCCTAACCATGGCAGTTGCCACTCTGTCAGCTTCTGCTTGCCTCATGTACAAAGCACACTGACAGAGGCTGACTTCCCGCCAGAGGATGCGCCGCGATTTCCACAGACAGAGGTTAGTGTGATTTATTGGAACAAAAGTATTCCCCAGGTGTCCGTGTAACTCCAGGGACACACCTACTCTTCTTGCTAGCTGGAAGTCAGGGTTGTGTGCTGCATTTTCCCACCTTTGAAGGCTTTGCATCAAGGGCCCAGTCCATGAGCATCAGCTATGATATGTCTGGCAGTCAGCAAGAAGATACTATAAACCAACTATATTTTTTATGTCATTTATGAAGTAGATGATGATTTACAGCATCTCCCTGTCTCAAAGCAGCAGTGAAATGTATGAATGAAATTTTAGCTACTTTTCCTTCATGTAAATACACATGTCCATGCTGATTGTTAACTCCATGAAATGAATTGCTCAGACAGTTTATACTAACTAATTGAGTAGTATCTCTGCTTAAGGCTTCCCAAATTAAAGTTATATCCATTAAAAGACATTCAGACCTTTTCCTGATGCAATATGGCATCACCATTGTTCCAGCAATAAGCTCTTGACAAAGACATTGTAAGTCATGAATGGCATCTGAATCTTATCTCTTGTGAGCTGAATTCTCTGCATAATGCAGCCAGGAGCAGAACATTCACTGAATTTGATCATACAAAGATAATACATTTGGATGCTAGGTTTTATTAATATTGGTCGGTATTGGTATCATTTAAGTTAGACAAGGAAACTTCAGCTTAAAATTACTGTGGGTCCTGTTAATAAATAAATTTTTAATAATAAATTTAAAAATTATTAATAAATTTTTAAAAATTAATAAATAAGTTATTATCCTGCTGTTATAAATATTTGTTCTATGATCCCTTCACCTAGCTTTATTGTGTCTGTGATTCTTCAGATGGTCTGTGTAGTCCACTGGACAATTCGCCAATTTCTTGCAAAAGAGACATGTTTCAGGTCCAACTTCTTTCAGCTGAGATTTTTAACCTTAGAGTTACACACATATATTTTCTTTCTTTCTTTCTTTCTTTCTTTCTTTCTTTCTTTCTTTCTTTCTTTCTTTCTTTCTTTCTTTCTTNTTTTTTTTTTGTAAATGACCACAAAGGTCTCTTGCCACCAAACAAACTTTATGCTGCTAACAGTCACTGACCATAGTTTCCTAGGCCTTAGTCCTTTTTGAATGGTACTACATTTCTTTCCTTCCTGCCTTCCTTCCTTCCTCCCTTCCTTCCTTCCTTCCTTCCTTCCTTTCCTTCCACGCTTCCTTCCTGCCTTCTGCACTTCCTTCCGCACTTCCGCACTTTCTTCCTTCATTTTCCCTTCCCTTCCCTTCCTGGAACTCCCCAGAACTTCCCTTCCCAGAACTTCCATTCCCGGAACTTCCATTCCTGTCTCTTTCTCTCCTACTGAATTATTTTTTGCTCTCTGCTCAACTTTTACAGAAATAGTGTGCTGCAATTTAAAATGCTCAGTTATCAGGTTTTTTAAGTCAGCTCCTTAGAGTGTTATTAGTTAAGTTGAATTCTCTCAACTTGAAAATTACTAAAAATCCCTATTTTATTATTCAATGTACTTGCAGNAAAGAAAAGAAAAAAAAAGAAAAGAAAAGAAAAAAAAAGAAAAGAAAAGAAAAGAAAAGAAAAGAAAAGAAAAGAAAAGAAAAGAAAAGAAAAGAAAAGAAAAGAAAAGAAAAGAAAAGAAAAGAGAAAAGAAAATTGTTTAATTTGCCTTTACTTTTCTGATTGGCAGATTCCTGCCTACAGGTCTACACTGCAATGTCCTGCATTTTCTTCACCATTAAGGTAGGGTAAAGAGAGACCCAGGTCAGGTCATGGAGCTCAATTTCAGCATCTATGTCTGTCAACACATGTCTTCCCAAAGGATGAAATGAAAAAAAAGTTTATCTTTCATCCGTTTTCCTTTGGGAAAACATTGGGTGGACATTATTAATGAGATTTTTTTTTGTTTGGTTTGGTTTGGGGTTTTTTTAAGCAGAAATGCATTGTTACCCATCAACAAGTACAGCATACCTGCAAAAGACTGTAAAATGCAAAAATTGCAAATCGTCTGTATCATCAAAGCTTTGACCTAAAAATATTGCAAAATTGCTATGAGTTTACCGATCACTTAAAAATTAATGTGATTTCTTACAACTTACATAATTATGTAGTGATGAACTGGAAAATAACATGCTAGTCTAATAAATGAACTCTATACAATATATTTTCAGTTTTGGAAGCGTTAATGTAAGCAAAAGCAGAACTTATGACTGTCACAGAAAATCACAAAATAATCAGAGATATTGCTCTCTATTTGAATGAATATTCATGGGAAAAAATCCATTATTTGCATACCCCTAGTAATTATATTCTTCTAAAGTTAAATTTCCCCCAAAAGACTTATTGGAGGGTGGAGGATAATTTCCTTATAGTATAAAATGTTATAGACTTAGGTTAGATAACTGCCCTAATTTCAGCTATCCATTGGTGGCTATTATCCCGTGGAGAAGTTGGTAATGAGTAAATTTGTTAATTCCTTCTACAAAACAGACTCCATTTGCATTAAGAATTGATGTCTGGAATCCTTTAGCACTGCTAGTATTATATCAATGCCATTATTAGCTACTGAGAAATGTAACCAACCAAGTAAGCTGGAAGCAATGTTTAGAATACGTTTCAAAAGGCAAAAAGAATATATTATTGTCTCTGCCATAGGAGACCTGAAACTTTTGGGAGGCAAGTGTTTAAGCAAAAAACTAGAAAAAGAATAACTGAGGGAAAATTTCCCCAACCAACTGTTGTTATTATTTGAATTTAGGGAAAAAACAAACATACACACAAATAAAAAATCAATAATTAAAAAATCTGCACTTTAGTTTAAATTCCCTTAAGAAAACCATTAGCTTTTTATTTTTCATTTAACTTCTAAGTGAAGCTCATGCTTAATGGCAGATTCTGTTTTCAATGGGAGGACAGAAAAAAAAAAAAGAATTGTGAAAATTCATCCTCAATAAAATAAAATTAAAAATTCATTACTTGTTTGTTTGATGTAACTTCATTATAACCTCTACTTAGATATCCACAAAGCTGTTTGCAATACAAATATTATGTAAAAACTCAATGGCTATTTTGAGTATTTTTGCATAAAAATGAAGCATGTCTGCCTGAAATATGTATGTTGTATATACAAGGAATCATTATTTTCACTTTATGTCAATAGTAAAACTATGAAAACACTTTGAAAAGGGAAGACACCAGCATGAAATCTGTTAGTGTCATAATTTCTTGCTACACTTTTCAATAACCCATTATGCTACACAGGAATCAGCAATAAAACTTCTATTTAAGGTCACTGTATTTTCTGTTGAAATCATTCCACTAAAATGCTATCTTCACATATTCTGAAGGCTTGTAAGGGCATTGTACAGAGCACTGGCAGACTGATTTTGCCCTGGAAGGTGTGAAATCAGCATTTGGCACATGGTTGTTCTGAGGTCACCTCTGCCTTGCTTTTGCAAATTATCTGACCTTTATATTACTTTATTACCTTGCTCTGTTCTTTGCTGCTGGATTCTCAGCTCTGTACAGCTTTTGAAATTTGCCAAGGGAAAAAGTTTGCTCCTGGGGTGTTAGGAACTAGGGTTTGTCTATATTATTTTTTCTATATTATTTCTAAAGTCCAAACTGAAGAATCATCAGCAAAAAGAACAGACACTTCAGTGAGGTTTGGAGTACACGTGCAGTAGGGACTACCAACGAGCAAAATGAGAGGGGAAAAGCAACAGAGCTAAAGGGGGTACTAGAAATTCTAAAACATTTATTGAGAATGTTGCAAGCTGATGTTTCAGTGTTATGTTTCCCTACATTGTCATGAATTCTCATCCTCTTGATATTAGAGGTAGCCTTTCTTTTGTCAGTAAAATCCTTGATGCTCTAACTTTTTGAGTTCTAGAACAAAGAAGTTATGAATACATTATGTTAACCCTTATGATAATTTTCCAAAGAACTGCAGTAACTAATGAGGTTTTAGGTAAGAAACTTAATTTTACTTATTTATTTTCTCTTAAGTACAAAATTGTTATTGTTATTATTAACTTTGTTGATATTGAAGTAGCATTTCTGTGGTGTTGAAATTATTCAGAATAAAATAATTCTAAAACTATATTAAAATATATAGATATAATATATAGATATAACTTAGATATAAAAAAAATCTAAGTTATATAAATATGTATAGAGCAATACAAGCTGTTTGTATGCACAATATGATGTCAGTAAAAACGATCTATAAGCTTCTTCCAAAAATGATCCCTTATAACCCCCCACTGTTTAGTCACTTTTTTAATAACGTGATGGATGAAAATGTTTCAAAGCCAAAATACCAAAGAGATCTGCTTGAATTGAATCTGCAGATGAACGAATAAAAGTGGAAATATTTGGATAATTAAGTGTCCATTCAGTACCTCTAAGCGCTGATATTCTGAAGAAATGGATCTTATAAGCCTGATGCTAGCAAGATCCAATCACATGAGGTATTGATGAACTACCCAGATCGGGATAGTTTTGTCTGATCTAGACTAAAGACCTAGACCTAAGTGGCTCCTGTACAAGTTACAAGAAAAACTGTGACTTAATGGCACTTTCTTCACTGTTAAATCTTGAGACAGATTCCTTGGTCTTAGCTGTAGAGCTGGAGGTCATAGAATAAATCATGGAATGGCTTAGGCTGGAAAGGACCTTAAAGACCATCTGGTTTTCATCCACCTGGATGGGAACACCTTCCATCAGACCAAGTTGCTCAAAGTCCTGTCCAACCTGGATCTGAGCACTTCCAGGGATGCAACATCTACAGCTTTGATGGGAAACCTGTGACAGGGTCTCACCACCCTCACATAAAGAATTTCCTCCTAATACCTCATTTAAACCAAACTTGTTTTAGTTTAAAGCCACCCACCATTGTCCTGTCACTATCTGCCTGTATAAAATGTCCTTCTCCCTCCTTTTACAAAAACCCCTTTAGGTCATGGAAGGTGCCCCACAGGCTCCCCAGAGTATTCCAGGGAATCCCAACTCCCTTAGCCCTTCTCCATAGGAAATGTTCTCCCACCCTCTGATCTGAGATGTGGTGTAAGGATCACCTGTGAATTGTGTCAGACTAGGTACATCTTTTTTCAGCTTTGGTAATCACTTTTCCTGAGAGATCTAAAAGGGCAATAGGGAATGATATTAAAAACTACCATTTTGATTTGGTCATGTGTTCAACCTACTTTGATTTCACTTTAAAGAGTGGCCCCAGATATCTCCAGGTTAGTGTTGTTAACTCACAGAGGCTTAACCTGACATGATATTTTAAGCGCCATGGAAAGAAATATAATTAATGTATTAGTAGTTGAGGATAGAATGAGACAGGTCTTTAGATTCCCAAGGTTAAGATTCAGAATTGGGTTGCTGGAACTGTAATTAAGAATTTTCATTAGGTCTCTTATATTAATTGAAGGAGCTAAAGGCACGGAGTGGAATTTGGAGGAAGATACTCTCCTCCCGATGAGCTTTGTAAAACCTAGAACCCTAAAATGGAATTCCTTCCTTACCCTAATGTAACTCCTGTGGTGTAAGAATTGGATCAGAATTGGATCAGAATAAATCTGACGTTTGTAAGGAAACAAATAATTTCCTGTATGGTCATTTCTGACAGCAGGAGACTCAACATGGCTTTACACAGTAAAAATAATTTTAAAACTTATCAATGAAAGAAAATACATCTTGAGCATGAAAAAAAAACCAAAAAACCAAAAAACAGAAAAGTGTCAAGCCAAATCAAGTAACCATAAAAACCCCAAAAAAACCCAAAAAACAAACAAAAAAAATCCCCCACAAAACCAAAAAGAAACCAAAACCCACAGGAAAGCCCTGAAAATCAAAACAACACTAGACTTTTAAAATGGAGCTGACTTGTTTTATATATCCAGATACTTTGGAGAGGATGCAATCAGTGCTGCAACTTTTTAGTAGGCAGCTGCTCTGACCTCTTATGCCTCATGGAACATGAGTTCAGCTCATATGCCTTAGCATCAGAAAATACCTAATTTTGTTGTAAGTACTTTGGTCCATGGGAGATACAAACTTTTAGCCAGAGTTTAAAGGTATAAAGCAAACACTGTTTTAAGTTCTACAGTACACAACCATGGCAAAAATGTAATTAGTAAAAAATGCTAGGCAAGACCGTTGTGTGACCAGAACTATTCAATCAGAAAGTGCTGATTGAACATATATAATCACAATCAAAGCCTTTATTTAAATAGGGGTTACAGTCCTAATAAAACACAAAGGGAAATAGGGGCAGAGGGCTTCTAGACAGGTAATGAAAGAAAAAATTAAACTCATCCAATTACATCTGGGGAAAAATCCATTACCTATAACAGTGAGAGGACAGCCCCAGGAAAATTCAGATGCAAAACTAATAATGAAGGCGCAGTGTCCTTTCAACAGATTCTAAATGAGCTCTAATTTTCTTACATCCACCATTCCCAAACTATATAAATTTAAACTAAGCAGAAAAAAAGTGACATGCTAGCACAATTGTTATTCCAAACAGGCACAGCTGCTTGCTCACCTTAATTAGACCTAATCCCAAAAGGGAACCAATCTTTCCCTATTTTCTTCGATGAGCTCACCTGATTTACCTCAACTTTTCTTTTCTAATAGGTTTTGCCCTAACCTTTCAGCTATTGTCGTTTCAGAAATTCTAATGGGAACTGAAGAGCTGCAGCTCCCTTGTGCCAAGCTGTTTTATCCTTTTTTTTTTTTTAAAGCAAGTTTTTCCCAAATGACAAAATCTTACTGAGGTGAAGAGGCATTTTGAGATGGGATGGGATGGGATGGGGGGGGGGGAAGCCTAAAATAAAGAGGGGGGGAAAGTTGAACATGGGGTGTGATT
>VWZP01005355.1:82072-111364 GCA_013396995.1 Dicaeum eximium | reverse complement strand
ATTCTTTAAAACCTTTTTTTTTTTTTTTAAGATTCTGGGTCAAATCAAGAGCTTGCCTCCAACAAAATGGCTAGGAAAGTGTGGGTTGCAGAAAAGGCTGAGGTTAGAAGGATCTGCACCCTGGGTGCTGTGGCAGTGCACAATATCTTGGTGTCTGGGTCAGTGACAGCTTTGGGAGCAGAGTTCCAGTACCCACAGAGGTAAGTATAACATAGGGATCTGCCTGTCTTCCACTTTTGTAGACCTTCACAGAAGTTAAGCAATTCTAACAGAAGAATATCACTTTCTCATTAGTGCTTCAGATGAGAGAGAGTGTGCAGGGGAGCAGAGCAAGGTCCTGAAGGTCTTTCATTGTCACTCTGCTTACCCTCCCAGCTCCATCTGTTCCCAAGTTTTCCATTGAAAGTGGGAGTAAAGACACTCTGATTTTTCACAGGAGATGTCAGAGTTTATACTATGGGTCCATTGATAAAGAACTGCTCTATAAAGAGTTTTTGAAATTACAACAAAATTTAGAGGAAAAAGTTTATTATTATTATCAAGTAGTTTTCGACTTGTGTTTTGCTCTTTCAGAGGAAAGATTCATTGGTGATTATAAATCCACTTTTAAATACAGTCCCTTCTCTAACTATCAAAACACACTCTCAAAATGTATTTAAAAAAAAAAACATCTGCACACGTTAGTACTGCTCTTATATCCCACCACTCTCCCATTCCCCTGAGTTTAAAATTGAATTTGCCCTGTCTAGTTCTGGGCATGTGGGGTCAGCTCATTTGGAACTGATGAAGATAGCCATGAATAAGAAATTACAGGATCTAAAAGTATTTCCAGGAGAAGACCTATGTATATACAGTCTCACCTTTACCAAAAATCATTTCACTGTTCCTGAGTTCTATTAACTCATGGCCATTTGATTTCAGAGGAAATCCTTTGATTTAAAACAGTTATTTCAATTGAGAGATGAGAAAAATAATAACATCTGAATATCCTTGCCTTATCCTTTGAATTTAAATGTGAGCAAATAAAAATATACCTGTTCAGTATACTTACTAAAATATATTTTACCTGTTTAATGTACCTCAAAGTTCATCGCAATTAAGACAATGTTGAAGTTTTCTTTTAGAAGATTTTCATTATATAGCTTGTAGGGTTTTTGCACAAATAATTTAGAGTAATTAATTTTAAAAATACTGAAAACTTCTTTGTAATGCATTAATTTTTTGACTTTTCATTATATATAAGTACTTTTCTAGAAAAACATTTTCCTTCTGAGTGACAAAGGGATAAGCAGTAGGTAAAGAATGAAAGGGAAGAGAAAAGAAAGGAAAAAACATGTTCATTTGCACTCAATAAAAAAAAAATTAAAATTATGAAATAGTAGAAATGGAAACCCTTATTATTACAGGAAATACCCAGACTTGTGACTGTTGTGCTCCAGGATTATGCAAGCATTTGTCCAAATCCATTCTTAAGGACTGAAACAATCCCCATGTTCCATTTCCAGACATGGACATGCTCTTCACTGCTCTTCACAACCACTGAAAGGATAAAACTACCTGCTGTTGTGAGGATCTTTGTTGCTGAGTTTATTGGTAAACATTTGGTGCAGAGCTTTCCCTTTCTTGTCACAGCTCTTCAGTTTGAAATCTGCATATTTGAAACCTCCCAGGATTCTTGGTTTTATTATTTTCAAAAATGGTGTCAGAGAAATAAAATGCACAAGAGAAAAGTAAGGGCTTATATTTATTGTTGTTTGTTTCCTTTTACCCCCAATATATCAGGTGTTTGTCCCCTTACATCTCTTGACTGCTCCGTTGCTCCATTGTGAGCAAATCAAAATCTCAGAGAAAGTGGCAAAAGGAAACATTCCAAAAGAGAGACAGCAAAAGCAACAAGAATGAACTTCTGAACTGCAGATTTACTGAAATATTGACTCTTAAACCAGCAAAATTTCACCTGAATATTCACATTGCTCAAACTTCATATTATCTTTCTTGATGGTCCAGTCCTTTAGACTGACTATTGTGGTAGGGCCTGGTTCCTTCACTTCTTTAAACCCTTTTGTGAGTGCAGAAGCAAAGCTTAAGAACTCTCCTCTCTGCAGGAGAGGAAGAGAAGTCCAGCCTTTAAAAAACGTCTGAAGAGTAAAGCTGTATAAATAGCCGCTGACTTGTAAGGGGAAAAAAAAATCCTTCTTGACAAGAAAAAGCTGAAATAAGAAGTCATGCTTATGACCTAATGACTGACACAAGGGGAATATTGTCATTACTCTAATGAATTATTGATTTACCACATGGAAAACTGAAAGCAGGGGGCAGAAACAGAAAGGTGGGATTCAGAAGTAGAGGCAGAATGATCCCCAGGAGCTGAAATCACTACACCCACTTTATCAAGGTGCATCAGCGTGGTAGCACGACCACTTCAGCACAAAGTGCTGAGCTGTGCAGGCACTGCACCTCTGATGGTCTGAAAGTGTGCCTCTACTCTTTTTTGTAATGCTTTGTGGACCTACCTGTTCACTCCCTTCTCTGCTGGGGAACACAGTCTCATGCTATTGCATAGTTATCCCAAGCAGGCTTCTTTCTTTCTTTCTTTCTTTCTTTCTTTCTTTCTTTCTTTCTTTCTTTCTTTCTTTCTTTCTTTCTTTCTTTCTTCCTTCCTTCCTTTCTTCCTTTCTTCCTTTCTGTCAGTCTGTCTTTCTGTCTTTCTTTTTTTAGTGGATGCACTTTATACAGGAGGTTCTGGCAAACCAGAAAGCATATTTACATTTTGTAAATCTAGTTTTCTATTCCCCAGTCTTTCTTTATATGGGGCTTTCACAGGACAGAGAGGTTGAGTCAAACATCTGCAAATAAAACGTCAGATAATAGAACTCAATAGGAATTTCTGCTCTCAGTGTTAGGACACTTAGTTTGAAGAAGGGTAAACTTGAGCTCTAGAAAATGTATGACTTCTACATGAAATAATCTTTACAAGAAGGAAAAGAAGCCAAGAAAGTGCCTGGAGCTGAGCAAGGAATTGCAGCTTGAGGTTTTGCAGCTTTTGTGACTCTTTTGTCAGTCCAACAAAACTTAATTCTATTATTTTCAGAAGAATAAGAATCATACTCTCCCCTTACTAAATGGCCATCACCATAGTGATTAAAGTACTTTACTGTGGGTGAGAATTGTAGGTTTAAATCTGCCCCAAAGGATGAAGAAACAGCAGGCATTCCATTAATGAAAAAAATAAATCTTCACCTTCTCTGTCCAGGATCGGTCCAGTCTAACTTTGAGAGGAGACATTTTGAGTTTCACTGTGAAAATCATACTACTGGATAGGATCCCCACTCCCCACAGCCAAGCATGCATTGTCACTACTACCCTGTGATGTGCCACAGGCTGGGGGAGGAAAAGCTGCAATGATGGGACTGTAGTGATGGCTGCTTGGCTTTTAACATCTTCGGGATGCCATCTGTCTGTGGCTTCAGTGCAAGTGCTCCTGGGGATGACAGTGAATAACTGACTAAACTACCTATTGATTTAACACAGCAATTTCCTACCTAACAGAAAAAAAAAATTAGGACACCTTCTTATATAGGAAAGTATTTAAACACAAGCTTCATTTTAATTTAATTTTAAGCATGTTTAATACGTTCCTGAATCAGGGCCACTTAGGTAATTGTGTGGCATAATTGCAACAGCCTACTTTAAAAGTGCTGTGTAGCACCACAGAAATGTAATTCCCAGTGTCTGTTTAAGGAGGTGATCTATAGCTTAATGTTAGTATAATCGTCATTTGATGCAGCAGTTGCTTAGATTGTAACACTGTAACAGTGTTAAAAAAAAAAAAAAGATAAATAAATACATAAAATAGCATAGTGTAAATTTCTCTTAAATTACCACTCCCACTCTCTATGCATAATGCATCAAATGTACTTAGCACCAGTGAACCGGATAACACTTTTTTAGATGACTCACTATCTTCATGTTGGAGTCACATTCCACTGCAGAGAATAAAATGTGTTACCCTTGGGAGCAGAGATTTGAAGGGGAAAAAAAAAAAAAATTGAGGGAATAACTTCACATCCATTATTTGAGATGGTTCTTGTATTGGGTTTTGCATGGCCAGGTTTTGGTGGCGGGGGGGCTGCTGGGGTGGCTTCTGTGAGAAGCTGCCAGAAGCTTTCCCATGCCCAGTGGAGCCAGTGCCAGCTGGATTCAAGATGACCAAGGTGGTAACGCCTGTGGAATAATGTATTTAACAAGGAAAAATTACTGTCCAGAAACCAGTGCCTCTGGAAAGCCTTACACCCAGGGCAGCGCAGGAGGAGGGGCAGGAGCTGCTCCAGGCTCTGGAGCTCAGATTCCCCCTGGAAGCAGCCCCTGGAGCAGCCCATGGTGAGGCAGCTGTGCCCCTGCAGCCCAGGGAGGGCTCGGGGGAGCAGAGATCCACCTGCAGCCCCTGGAGCAGCCCAGCCTGGGGCAGGGGGATGCCCAAAGGAGGCTGTGACCCCGTGGGAAGCTGTGCTGGAGCAGGATCCTGGCAGGATCTGTAGAGAGAGGAGCTCAGGCTGGAACAGGATTGCTGGTAGAATTTGTGACAGTGGAGAACCCACACTGGAGCAGCCTGTTCCCAAAGGACTGACTCCATGGAGGATCCATCGTGGAGCAGTTTCTGAACAACTGCAACTCACGGGAAGGACTCTGGAGTAGCTTGTGAAGGACCAGCTCCCATGGAGGGGACTCCAGACTGGAGAAAGGTAAGAGTGTGAGGAGTCCAACCCCCGTGGTGGGAGGAGCAGCAGAGATGACCTAGGATGAATTGACCTCATCCCCATTCCCCTGCTCCCCTCTGCTGCTGTGGGAGAGGAGCTGGCGAATTCTGGAGTAAAACTTAGCGCACAAAGGACAGAGGGGTAGGGGAAAGGTGTTTGTTGAATTGGGTTTATTTCTCATTACTTTACTCCGATATGATGGGCAATAAATAAGTTTGGTCTGTTGTTCCTGTGACAGTGACTGGGGAGTAATCTTACCTTCTCTTTATCTCAACCCATGAGTCTTCTGTTATATTTTCCCCCCCCTGCCCAGCTGAGGAGGAGAGTGACAAAATGGTGTTAGTAGGCACCTGGCATCCAGCTAGAGGCAACCAACACACCACAGTTCAGTAAAATCCAAATAATTTGTGACAAAAACATGGATTATTGTTGCTATTAGTAGTATCATTTAAGAAAATGGCCTTCAGCCAGCTTAACAAAACATCTTGTGAATTGCATTACTTAGAGCATTTTGCACTGTAAATTTCCTTTTGTTTCTAAGGTATGTATGCTTTGAAGGCTTATAATTAACCTACTTCAATCATTTATATTTTCATGCATTCATGTGCAACTCAAATTAAAAAAAAACATATTGATGCAACTAATTAAATAAAAGTAAAATAGTATAAAGTTTCATTATAACTGTAATTGATTTGTCAACTGAGTAATATAGCTAGATATATTACTCTGTTGACAAATTAAGTTAAAATGATAATGACACTTAGCTTAATCCTTATTTTTATTGCATTCCTTCCAGATAATTTCTCATTTCTTACAAAAAAGGAATTCAACTTTTCTCTTTGGTGTCTCATAAATCTGTGGATTCAAATTTGATTCAATATTAAAGTCCTTCACAATTTCTGTTTCTTTTAATTGAAGCAGAATAATTTACAGCAGTTAATTGGCTCTTCCCAAAGTTAATTTGATGGTAGTGATAGAATGTAGTCAAAATACATCTATTGTCCATAGGTGCAATAACATTTAGATAAGTAAGCAATTAAACCACTCAGAATCCAGAAGCCTCCACATTTTCCTTTGTCATCACAGAACGTGCTTTGGAGAACAAACACCCTGGATTAGGATTAACTGGTATGAGGCAATATATTTTTCAGCAAGAGAAAAGTTGAAGCTCTAGGGAGTCAAGAAAGAACTGCCCACAGAGACCTAGGATCTGTGATGATAAGGGGTCAGTGATAAGTTAGGTACAGGTAAAAGAAGAACCATTATTGAGTGCTTCTGATAATAGAGGAACTTGAAGACAAAAAGAAATTATAATGTCCAAAAATTGAAATGGTACTATGAGAGTTGACCTTGTCTAGTTGCTGGATGCTGACCAAACCAAATTCTCACTCCTGCTCCTCAGTAGAACAGGGGAGAAAGGAAAGTTAAAAATGCATAGGTTCAGACAGAAGCATTTTGATTAAAGGAATCAAAAGCCACATGTGGAAACAAACAAAAAACCCAAAGAATATTTACTCTTTGCTGCTCAGCGACAGTGGATGTCCATCCACTTCTTGGGAAGTGGGGCCTCGGGAGGTGTAGTGTTTGGTTTGGAATACAAACACACTAATAATGGATGTTTCTCTGACTCACCCATGCCCCATCCTCCTCCATTCTCTCAGCTTGTATTGAATCATGAATACAACATCACAGGGTGGGGAATATGCCTTTGGTCAGTTTGGGTCAGCTGTACCAGCTTTGACCCCTCCCAACCTCTTGTCACTCCCAGCCTTTGCAGGGTAGAGGTTAGAGAGACTCATGAAGGTGTGCAGGACTAATATAAATGTTGAATGTGGGTACTGCTATAGGCCTCATCCATTTTGTCTTGTTCAGTTGCAATTCATCACAATCATAACTAAATATTTAGCAAAGTTTTCATTTTACAGTGTCTTGATTGAAACAGTCCCCTTTTTTTTCTGTTTACTTAAAGAGAATTTTAGTAGATCTGCATGTCCTCTTAAAATAAAAGTTCCTCCAAAATTTAAGGCATTTTAAAAATGTTTAAGCAAAACATTTCAATTTGGAACTGGGGGATGACTTTTGCTTTTGCTGTTTGCATTTTCTCCATCCAAGCTGTAAGCATTTGGAAAATCAGTTGAAGTTCTCTAAACATCTTTATTTTTCATTTGCTCTGAAGGAAACAGTGGGGGAAAAGTACTATCCAGGTCCCAAAAATACCAAAATCCAAGGTCATATGTCTCCTGATATTTACACAACACCAACTTTCCTCTTGCTCTGCCAAGGAGTGTACCTCAGAGATGAGAAGCGTGTGGGATGCAGTGCAATTGTACCAGGCAGTACTTCCCAGTTTGCAGGGAGCACAGGCACATTTCAGCCCCCAGCTACCCAGTACTGGCTCCAAAGCTCGGGATTGCTCATGCATTTAATTCTGGAGACCATCTCAGCCGAAGCAGCAGTGTGCTGGCCCTGATGGCAACAATTACACTTGCATTCAAACATCATGCGCTGAGGGCTGAAAGCTTTAGCCAAACCACAAATAAGGTCTTCTCTAGAAATTGAATGTTTCTCTGTTAAAATGTCTTTTAATCAAAGGCAGGTACAGCCTATGGAACACTTACTTCCTTAAAATTATTCTTTAGATAAAGGACAAGGAGATAACACCACACTGCTCACTGGTTTGCAATCCTCACTGTTGGTCTACTAGCAGTGCTCACCATCTATTAAAATGATTGAGCTCAAGTCCTTCAAAATTAAAAACATGTGTTTCTATTGTTTCAGCTAAAATGTCACTGTCAGCAGATGAAGGTCAGCGGTCGTGTCATGACCTTTTTAAAGGATTGCAACAACTAGATAAATTTTTGGCTGGTATTATTACGCACTTAGGAGAGAAAAGGGAATTCAGAAGTTTGTGCTATGCAGCTTTTTTCCCTCACAGGCTGCGTTTTCTGCATATTGCCCATTCCCTAGACACCTGGATCTTCATGTTCTCAGTGAGCTCCACTAGTTAATGTCACATCACAGTGATATTGACAGTTGTTTTCAGATTTACTCTTGTATCAGAGCAGTTCACTCTCATCCAGCATAAGACAAGTGCAGAATACCCCCAAGAATTCTTGTGAAGCCACAGTTAAACAGCACTTTCCAAGTGCCTGGCTCTGAAGACCACAGGTTATCACTGCCTTCTTGTTCATTTAATCCATTCTGAATGCACCACATAATGGATCCTCCTGCTAGGTATCATTATTATACTCTACACCTACCCATTGTTCACTTTTTAATGGGTTAATTACCCTGTTCACACACTAAAAAGGACTCAAATGAGGTTTCTACCAATATAAATAACATTTTTGTCCAAGATGTATATTTTAAGTATGCTTTTAAGAGTATAGTATATGTATATTTTTAAGAGTATTTATATACTCTTCTGACTACAAATGTTTGATGTACAATGTCATACATGGAATTCATAGAGATGTTTTTTTGTTTTGAAGGACTGCAAGCATGGTGTTTATTGGTTTACCATATAAAGGGTATCAGTAATATTTCTAATAGTTGTGTTACTTACATTGCACAGAAACCATATGGATTTGCACTGCTCAGATTTTCATCTTACACACAGCACTTGCTTCAGTTTGCAGCGATGCATCCTTGCCCCAGACAAGATACAGGAAGTCTACAATAAATCAGAGCATCTAATTCTTTATTCAGGGCATGATAAAAGAAATAGGATGCAAACTAAAATGCTTTCCAATATGGTAATGCAAGTATTTCACCTTTTTTATTGCAAACCACCAACTTGTCTAAGTGATATCTGTCTTATTTGTTTGATGCTAAAACTGAAGTCAAACAAAGGTAAAAAACTATTATATTTACCATAGACATGGCAGGTCAAACTCCCATAGAAGCCACATTAGTGCTGAAAACCAACAAATACAATTTAATTACCTGCAATCAATAGAAAAAAAATTCTATAGGCTGCATGCAAGCTGTGAAAAATAGCAAATTAATGTTCTGTCACAGCCCACAAGCATAAGACCACAAAGACTCCATAAGTAAAATATGATTGCAAGACAAACAAAGTAACTGCAAAAACCGACTAGATCCGCTCTTCCTTTAGGAGCAACTTTTTTCTGAATTACCTAAGTAACACAGCCATATGTGTCCTATTTTCATAAATCATATAAGCACTTAGGATCCCAGTGGGATCTAGACTCCAAAGTACCTCTGTGATTTATATGTGCATACAGAAGTCACTTAGGTGCTTTGGAGAAGGGCACTTCTAGATTTTTCTTGGTTTTAACTTAAAAAGATGAGGAAGTGCCTCATATTGTCGCAGGATTTTTCAACACCCAAATAATATTTCTGGATTTTCTGCTATAGGTGTCATTTGATAAGTCATTTTGTCACTTGGTAAAGAAAAAAAATAAGTCAAAGGTACCATCTAACCTCTTTTTTGAGGAATAAAGAAAAAAGAAAAAGGAAAGAAACTAAGCCAAAAAACATGGATCATCTTGTGCTAGGCTGTCACAATGATTTTTATATACAATCGATTAACAAAGAGGCTAGACTTTGTACTGGTTTTATTTCATTGATTTGGGTTGTTTTTTCCCTTTTGTTGTTTGTCTGCCTTTGTGTGTATATGTATTCATAATTTATATTTTCATTTTAAATCTTTGAAGCAATGTCATAGGCCATCTTTTAATTGCTCATAGACAATCAAAGAAATAGGGGCTACAAATAGAAATCATGTCAAGAAACATTGTCTTATGATTTCTTTTTGGCTTTTCAAATAGAACTAATAGCATAACTTTTTCTTTTCAGAAATGTTGGTAATATAAAGACTATGACATGAGAAAAATAGTCAGTTGTTCTACAAACAGATGATATAAGTGACATTTGACTTTTTTAAATATAAAAAAAGAGATAATTATTAGTTGTACTATCGGTGAAGTTTCTGTAGATAGCTATTCACAGGTTTATTAATGGAGATTGAGGTTTAAACATCAGAGTTTAGCTGTTCCAATGCTCTGCCAGAAAGAGCAAGAATCCAGACAGGTTCTAGCCTGAAAGTTACTATTGTGTTGCTGTATGTACACAAGGAAGTAGAGGGGGTGAAAATAGTGAAAACAAGCAGAAAAAGGGCAAGCTGTGTTATTTCTGTTTTAAAATATTTCTTCTGGCGATGTGGTATGGAAAGCACCATTTTAAACTTCAACTGGTAGATGCTGAGTCCCTTCCCCCTGCTGTAGATCTGGAATAAATACTTGATGACTTCAGGCTTTCTTTTTCTTGTTTTACACCATTTTGCCCGAGGTCAGAACCTGGACCCTTGACATTCACCAAACCCCCTCTAGTCCAAATGTAATTTGCACCACAAACAAGTTTATTTTTCAGCCTCAGACCTTGAGTCTCCTTCCCTAAAAAGTCAACAACACAGTGTCAGAAAGCGTCAGTGTTAGAAAAAGTATTTTGCTACGTATAATAGGGGACATAATTTCCTTCTCCAACAGATTTCCAGTCTAAATAGTCTCTTATTTAGAATCCTGCGTGCGCGGGTAAGTGACGTTTCGGTACCCAGCTAGAAATGAGCAATAACATTCAAATGAAAATTGGAAGCTGAAGATCTAATCATTAACAACAGATGGTTCAACGTGAATCTGATAAACAAGTTGTTGGTCCTCATCACCTCCCCCCCCCTTCTCCTGCCCGTTTCTTTTCCTTTCACTTGCATGTGTTTTTGTGTATCTGAGTTGTTTTACCACAGTCAAATCAACAGGGGAAAAAAGGGATTCCAAAACCAAAAGGTAAACCTCATGATAAATCTGGAATACATTCAGGTGGAAGTGGAAATTGCTTGAGCATCTAGTGCTGAGGTGTTGGAGATTTAATTCAGGCAGTTCAGTTAGCACAGTGGCAGTTTTCTCAGGCTCTGGATTACCTCCCACATTGGTCCATATCCCAGCATTTTCAACGTACAACCTGCTACACTAAAAAATCCAAATATGAGAGACTCAGCTTGCCCCTTGGATGCTCATGTGCAGAACACAGTGAAAGGCAGTTGGAAACCTACAATTACATTTGGTCTATCATGGCTGGATTTCATCCCAATTTTACAATAGGTCCTTCTTTCTCTATTCACCAAAAACAGAGTCCTTGCCTATGTGCATGATCACACACTCGACACAAAGGAAAACGTGGAACACAAAACTGCAATATTATCAAAAGCAGTAAATGAAGAAAACCTATGGGTATTTGCATACAGAGGTATGCAATTGTCCTATTTAAGATCCTTCTTCGTATTTGTTGTTGTGGAAATTCAAAAGCTGCATAAAGGCTTTTTGGTCAGATAAACGTAGTTATTTTGCTCTGTAGTAAAGCAGTTTGTTCAATCTAAACCTAAGTTAAAAGTAATTTTATTTTGGATACCTCCACAAGAGCCCTGGCAGCATAAGTGTCAAAATGCTACAAGTTTAAAGAATTAGTACCACAGTAAAGAACTGAGCAAAAAGCACAGCCCCCCCATCTCAGGAATTGCAGATTTGAAAGTGCACTGTTGGAATATATCCAGACTGAGACTCAAAAGGGACCACAGGAGTTCCACCGAGTTTTCACAGATTACACAAGTTAACTTTTGAGAGAGACTCAACATTACAGGAGGAATTATAGTGAGTCTAAATCGTTAAGAGCCAGGATGGGAACTTATGGGTCCCTAAATTCTGGGTTGCAGAAAATATATAGTTTCCACCATTTAATGATCATCTAAACAAAGATCAGCCTGCCCCATTACCATGAGCAACTGTGCAGTGTCACAAATGGTCATCTTGTACAACTCAGGAAAAGGAAGGAAAAGGGGAGCTGGTTAAAGTAATGCTGTTACCAAGGAATGTAAGCTTCAGATTACAACCCTGTCTGCAATGACCACCATAAAAGGAGTATATATGTACAAATTCTGATAATTATCAATTAAAGGACTTCCTAGAGCATTTTCCCAGAGTTGTGATGGGAAAGATGCTGAAAAAATCTGAAGCCCTAAAACAGCATGGCATTGAAGAGCATTGGGCTTCTGAGATTGACGGTAGCTTTCTTTTGTTTCTAGGCTGGGAAATAATTTCTTCAGAAGAAATGATGCATTAAACACGGTTTTCCTACCCACAGAATGGCTTCACGTTCTTTTGAACATGGAAGGAATAATCACACCAAATCAAATAAGCTTTGAGGTTTGATCCAAAATATTTATGTTCAAAGCAATGAATTATTTTCAGTAGTTGCCAACCCATGACAGATTCAATCTACATCTGTAAACATCAGAACATTTTACATTCTGATACAATTTTCCTGAATTTAACATAGAGACAAGATTTTTGTGTATGTGCATGTTAATCCCAGTGTAAAATATCCCCAAATCAATCAATCAATTGATTAACAAATTAAGTGCTAAATAATGGATGGGACTGCGAACATTTCCTGACAAGATGTTGAGAATAAAATATGTGTCTACAATTCTTTTGTCTAATAGTCAGCCAACAAAGCATTGCACTGTTTTCTTTAGGAGTTTACATAAATGCTTGGAAAACAAATGGAAAAATGTGTTCAAATAATATTTTAGCATTCATATAAGCCAGCAGAAATGGTCATTACACTGAAAAATGAATAAAATACTTTTTCTTTCAAATTAAATTTTAATGTAGCAGAACTTTACATGATCCCAGGAACATAAATAAATACAAGGTGACAACTCAGTCTTTTCCACCACTAATTATGCCATTAGTATTGAACATAGTGTAAAGTTCTCATGAAATAATGTTGCTAAATGCTAAAAAAAAAAAAAAAAGGGAGGCAAAGCAAGAGTTGTGAAAACACTGAAGAATTCATGTAGTAAAGTTTGTCTTATGCAAGACCTGCATTTTATTTATTTTCACTCCCAATTATTATTTTCTTTTATGCTGGCACATGACTAACATTTGGGCTGTCTGTTACCACAGTTTTGAGTCTTTTTGTATGTGTAGTTTACAACTGGGTCTTAGTCACTTTAAGCTGTTTTCACATGGATGTGCCAATCTATATTTTTGTGCATCACTAAGTGTCTTACAGCGAGTGAAAGCTCCAAAAAAGGGCTCGTTTTCTTTTAATAATGACACGGGAAGGCAACTATCACAGTCATTTTGCAAAAAGCAAAGTGAGGCATGAGCGAGTAAAGCGTCACATTAGTCTGGGATGTTTGTGTGGTTAAATCAGAGCTTGAACTCTGCTCTCCCATGGGCCAGGCTAACAGTTTATTTTCCCCGACTGTTTTCCCCACTTCATTTATAAGCAAATGTAGCATCCAGCGCCCGCCCGCACGCGCCGCTCAGACTCGCTGCGATCAACACGCTACGAAACAACAACTCTGGTTTGGAGTGTTCAGGGCTGTTGGGATAATGATTCCGTATGGCTGCTCCACTTCCCAGTGGAGCTGTGTTTTCCTAGATTTGCTTTAATGCAAGTGCTTTTTGCAAATAGCGGAGACGCTGGAGAGGCTCGCAGAAGCACGAGCCCTTTACCAGTTGGTTGGGAAGCAGAGAAGGATCCCCTCGCTAACCAGGCTGGCTGTGGCTGTTCAGCTGAGCAGTCTTGTCACTCCTGTGGTGGCTTTTAATGTCTGATGGCTGGTCATGTACGCCATGCCTCATCACACCTTCTCTGGAGGCGCTGCGTGGGGAAATTTGAGAAGGTGCCACTCTTCTGGAAGGATACTGCTGCTGATTGAATGGCGAGACTACGACTCTGAGCTCCTATTCCACATCTCAGGCTTATTAAATCCTTGGCTGCACTGAAACCTGAAAGAAAACAAAATATGTAGAAGTTTTCACGCAGGATTCAAAGGGACACTGGGTTTGTGACTGGACTGCGGTCAAATATCTACAAATGTGGAACAAAAATCATAAAGTGAAAGAAGGTGTTATTTCCCCACATCCATGTACAGAATTCCACTTGATTGCTGCCAAGTCTGAAATCTTGCTGCAGTCACCAGTGGCTCTCCCACTGGTGACTGCACACAGACCCACACCCTAACAGCAAAATATCTTCTATATTTCACTCAAATTTCTAAAATTTTCACAAAATATAAAGACTATCCCACAATTTAGGGTCGAGGGACTTAAAATAAGTGTAGATGGGAATAACAATCTATTTGCACTGATCTATGGCCAGAAGGCTGAGGGAGTTTAGAAAAGGAAAAAAAAACCTGAGTGTGAAAAAGGTATTTCAGTCTCAAAAGTGTCCCAGAGGGCTAGCAAAAGTTCTGAGCCTTTTTGGTTTTGTTTTGTTGGTTGGGTTTTTTTGTTGTTGTTGTTTTTTTGTTTGTTTTGTTTTGTTTTGTTTTGTTTTGTTTTGTTTTGTTTTGCTTTGTTTTGTTTTGTTTTGAGAACTTTTAAACGTAAAATGAAAGAAAAGCCAGACCTGGCACCTCTAAGGACATCATGAAAAATTATTTTGCTTGTGTTAGAAATTTGCTAAAACAAGCTTGTATAGTAATTTCTGTATCTATGTTTTATGTTAGGTTTTTGTAAATTTTAAACCAAAATTGGCAGAAGTCAGGTAAACCTGGTGATAGAAGCAGGGATCTGTTGAAATTGATGGATCTTGGTTTCAGGCTGTATGTTGTTAGTGACTTAATAGCTCTCATCACTTTCCAGGTTTTCTCTGTTCTCTTTAAATAGTGTTGGAATAAAGGAGGTAAAAACAGCTCAGGAAAGAAAGAAAGGAAGATTTTGGTTTAGCCTTTGACAGTGAAAGCAATGATTTGTAGTTATGGGCTCAAAAGCACACAGATAATAGCTCAGACATTTAGACTAATCTGAAGTTAGATATTTCATATAAATGTCCCACCCCTTTGTAATGCTTCTGTATTTCAAATTCTTTTCTTTATTGAATAATGAAAAATCTGGTCTTCAGCTAACCTTGGTAAAAAAATCTCTTTTTGAAAGCAATAAATACCTAGTTAAGTTCTAAAATGTTAATAGCTGTGCAAATAGTTACTGCTGTCTAAATGAGTGACCATTTAATGAATCACTTCCACCAAAAAGGTCAGTGTAGCAAGTCCCATGTGCATCATGTTATTACAACTTACCAGTAAATGACCACATTAATATTAACTGACAGATTGCAGACCTTTATGTTTATGTGCAGTGGGTTTTTGGAAAGTGCACTTCTGGGAGGTGTTAGAAAACTTTCTGCCAGCATATCATCCTGTAAATCGAGCTGTTTTCAGGTCATTACTTGTTCAATGTGTGGACACCTTGTTATGGAGCTTTTTGAATGAGCAGTGCGGCAGTGAGTAAAGTACACTTGACCTCTCACCTTCAAAGTCCTTTCATTTCAAGTGTCTGGGACATGTCACAGAGAGGTGTTTTTGTCAGGCAGACCCTTGACAGCTCTGAAATGGCTAGTGCTGTGCACTCAGGTCAGAGACTGTGTGCAGCAGCAAACTTTGATTCCCTGATGATGCTGATACTTGTCGTTTCTGTGATAAAGGTGATTGCATTAAGGTGAATTTCTGAATTAAGCATAATGTATCAAGCTTGTATTGGAGACCTGTCATAGCACCATGGCTCAGAATTCCCTCACTCAGGGCAGACATGCCCTCATGTTCACCAGCATTTTAACTCAGCTGTAAGATTGTTGAACTGTTTTTGGTAGCACTGTGCCAATTATTCAAAAGGCTCAACTATCCTGATAAGGGTGTGCCTTATGCAACGGCCAGAGCAGAGCTTTGAGCTCTGTCCTGCAGAAGAGGAGGCCAGGGTTCTTGACTTTGCAGACTGTAGGAGTCCAAAAACTGCTCTTTCTCCTATCCTGTCATGAGTCTATGAGGAGGTCATAGCATCACTGCTCATCAGAGAAAAGGGATGAATGGATTCATCTCATTCCACATGGGAAGATTTCTCCTCACCCAAGGTCTCTTCACCTGACCTCTTCTTCAGTCTTTTCATTTTGTCTACCCTCAGTGATCTACTTAGAGCTCTTGACCTTCAGACCTGTAAGATACCCAAGCTCAAGACAGGAAAATCAGGCACGCAAAGACTCTGGGTCAATGCTCTCCTAGATCTCTGAGGAAGGTAATTCTCTCCTGCTCACTGATAAGCCATTCCTACCTCCTCAGAAATTTACTGAATAAAATGAAGATGCTAAAAAAGTGGTTGGGAAATTAAGCTTTTGTACTCTTTTAGAGAAAGGACCACTAGCCCCAAAAAAACGTTTTCAGAGAGCGTAGAGAGGAAAAATGCTATTAAAAAAATCCCTACTTGCTAGTGTCCTCTTAAATTATGTAAAGCCAATTTCTTGTAATATTGTCACTGAACAAATAATCAGTTCGTTGAGGAAGATTTGTGGCTGCAATTATTTATTCATTTTAATGTTTGTTATTAAGCCTTCCTCTTGCTGTTTGCACCCATTATATGATGAAAGATCAATACAAAGAAGATGAGGAAGTGCAGAAATGACGGTTAATTATCAGGGAGTAAGGAGGAGAAGAGGAGCCCTGGTAGAAATGCCTGTGAGATCTACAACCAGTGTTTTAGTCTTTTGCTAATATTAGCCTTTGTTGTACAGTGTGAAGTGGTTTTATTGTTGTTGGGGATTTTTCTGTTTGTTTTTTGTTTTGATTTTTTTTTCAACCTGGACAGTAAAGTGAACACTGGAGACAAGTTTTATCATGCTTTCTATTACATCAATAGCAGGAATTGAATTAAGAGAAGCAGTGGCTCCAAGTGGATAGAAGGAGTCTGCAGTTGTGAAACAAGATTTTGATTTTTTTTTTTTTTTTCCCAATTAAGGAAGTGACTGGCTATGTAAATTGTTTCCCACTTTCTTGTATTTCTACAGGTGTAAAACAGCAGGAATCACTCTTGCCTTCTTCTTTAGTATTTTGTAATCTAAAAATGAAAAGTTATTTATCTTACTAAAATCACAAGTAAGTATCTACACCTACATAAGCCTGGGCTCATTTATGTGTATATATATATATGTATATATAAAGACACATAGAAAAATGTAAATATTTTATAGCTTAGATTAAATTGTGTCATTGTTACTCAGGATTAACCTACATGAAAGTCCTGGAGATGCATTACCATTATTTTCATTTATTCAACAGTGGAGAGGTAAAATAGATTTCAACTATTTATTTCAAAATAGCATATTTTTTGTTATATGTGATCTTCCTCCAGCAAATTTTTTACTTTGTGGCTTAAAAAATATTTGATACTTGTTAGTTTGTCTGAGATTATATCTCCTGGTATAAGGATCCTCAGTTTGATTTTTATAACTGGGGTTGCAGAGAGTGTTTTTTCTGTATAATACCAAAGTGTCACAGTCTTCAACACTATGGACTGCTCAAAGAAGCCTTAAATGGACAACACAGGTAACTCAGCTGTGAGCCCTCATGTATCATAACAAATCTAGTGAGTGCAAGGGCTACCCAAGTGGGAGAAAGCCTGAAAGTAGGTCTATGTTCCAGATTTTATATAGGTCTCAAGGGTCTCCTTCTAAATGCTTGTGAAATCCATCATATAGCTTCAGGCCAGCCCTGCAAGTTGCCTTTAGTGAAAATCTCCCAGACTCCAGATATTAGTACATACAGATGACAGGTAGCTATGGTAAATATCTTTCAGAGTCACTTTCTGTTAATGTGGGGCCAGGAACTCTATTAAAATGACAAAAATAATAATGTCTCTTGAAATCATCCTCTCTCTTGCTACATGTCCACAACATTTTTGCCAAAGCTGCCTTCATTTCTAACTGCTTTTCATCTGGCTTCTTGCCATGGTTGAGGAAAAAATAATTCACAAGATGACATGGTTTCATTGCTTTTTTTTTTTTTTACACTTTATAACGAATGTTTAATAGTAATAAAAAAAAATCCTTAATTGCAATATATTCATATAAGTTTTCCTTCTCATCCAGATTCTGATCTGAAGAAAGATATTCCTTTCAGCACTACTTATTTCAGCCATTTACTTCCCTGAGTTATTAACTTACAGAAATACTGACTTTCACAATGAGGAGAAAGACACTTTTAATAATATCAATTACTTTATGGTATCATTTGCTCTGTGTTCAGCACGATATTTTTGCTGCCTCTGACAACAGTGAGACTGAAAGTACCCACAAATGCATATCTGGAGCAGCAGTTTTCTGCCTAGTCTGTAAAACTGTGTACCATACAGCAAGGCAGCAATCTATGCCTATAGCTATACTCCTGATATTTAGCTACCCTGTTTCATTCTCGTGAGTCATCCTATTTGACTTACACAGGTAAATTTGATACATCAGTGTTTGCAGTATTAAGCTTTAACAACAGTAACAGAAACCCTGGATATTTTCAGCATAGATAAATCCATCTCATTTGCTTTACTAAATGCTGCCTGGCAAGCAAAGTTATAGAATTTAGCAGCATAAGGCACAAAACAGTTGGAAACAAATCTGAAGCTCTGGAGATCATTCACAGAATTAAGTGCATTTCAATGTGCAGGTAGTTGTCAGAAATGCTCCATAAATCTCATTCAAATAAAAATATTGCATGATTATTTTTTCCTTGCATACATATCTGAATAAATAGAAGCCTGTCTTTCCTAAAAGCTCATGTCAGATTTTCAGGGCTTTTTTTCCTCCTTTCTTTCTTTCCTGAATTGAGTTCCTGTTACAAAAACAGATGTTGGAAGAAATACATTTCTTGGCAAAGTTAAGAGCTACAGAGGAGAGCAAGACATTGTTCTTCATTTTACTATGCACTTTCCCTTGAAACTTACTGACTGCTTAAATCATCTCAGCTACACAGGAACCTTTAGCAATAAAATAAAAACTGTATTAACCACTAAATTTTATACATAACTGGTATTTCTCATTGACACAGAGTTTATGAAAGTTGTCAACTTTTGAGTCCAATTTATATGAAGGCAATCATAATCTGAGGGCATATGAATTGATCTCTTCAGAAATGGTGCAAATAAAATTAACAAATTTATTAATTTTTCTTCCCTCTCTGAAGATCCACTTGTGGTTTTCCATACTCTTGGCAAGGGATGAATAGAAAGCTGAATACAGAAGTTTAGCCTCTCCATTAAGTAGAAACTTCCTGCTGGGATTTGAGGAAAAGTCTGGCATAGAAATAGGTAACCATTTAGCTTCTGGGCTGCTTGGCCTCTCCAGCTCAAAGGAAGCACAGGGCCAGAGGTTATGTATTATTCATTTTCCAATTGGACTCGGTGGAGAAATTTGAGAGTTTACTACATAAATATGTTAAATTTGAGTACATCACGCATTTCCATAAAACTCACTGAGGCCCAGATTCATCATTTCCTCCAAGCTCAACAAACTGCTTTAAAACATGCTCAAATTGACTTCAACAGAGCTGCAAGCACTTACTGAGAGTTCAGAGTGTCCTTAAATGGTTTGGAGAATGAGGACCATCTGCATGTGTGCAAGGGCTTTGCTGAACATCAGTAAGTGTCCAACCCACAGCCCCAGGAAATCCACCAGGTTTCTCCGTTGGTGTCACTGGGGTTCAGATTCAGCCTCAGCAGTTGGGTTCTGCCTGTTCAGGGCTCTCTTGTTGCTTGCTTGGAAGGAGATGGCATTCAGCCTTTCACTGCAGTGCCCCACGCTCTGTATGAGACAGCCCTGGGCAGCATCCTGAGGTTTCTTACCTGGTGGTGTCTGTGGGCCTTGTCGTGGTCACGTTTTTAAATGTGTCCCAGATTTTAAAATGCACTGCCCAGAAGTGACAGCCCAGAATAATAATTCCTCTAGAAGCAGACTCAAGTTCAGACTCATCCATGCAGTCTGGGCCAGAGGGAGTGGAGCTTTTTTTGTCAGGGTAGGAAACTTCACGCTATCTGTTGCACACTTAGTGATGTATTTCCAACAAAAGGGACTTGTTGTAGAGCTGTTTATCACCAGGTGATTACAGATATCAGAGTCTAAATTTAAGAATGTCATTAATGAACCACATTATTTGTCAGATCCTCTTTTTCTGCTGTCAGGTGAGGTGAGAGCAATCTATGCTTCAGCCAGTTCCCTGACCCACATTAAAGTTAATGCATGACTATTGAATTATGTTCTATAATCCTGATTTTGAAGGCAATTTCATTCTTACTTATTTCAGCACCTTCTGCTTTTAATGACCGCTTCTCTTTTTTTCCCCACTTATTTATAGGACTGTTTATGCTACCCATGAGATGACCAGATATTTAAATTCTCCCTGAGACTTGTCCTTTTCTTCAACATCCTGAAGTAAATTATCCACAGGAGCAATTCTTACCCTCTCAATCCTCACTCTTCTGTGCCTCTGAAAGAAACTTCAATAAAACCCTCTTGTTTTATTATGGCACACCAATGTGGTAGTTATTAATAATTTTCTAAATCAGTCTTCATAATATATCTGGAAAGGGCAGAAAACTTAGATTCCATTGAAAAAGCTATGAGTGTGAGATATCAGCATTTATTAAAAAGCATTGATTAAATAAAAAAGAAACTGGTTAACAAACAAAAGAAAACAAATTGAGCCCATTAAAAAAAAAGTATCTTAATTTAGCAAATTAAGAGAAAGCTCTTGAATTTTGCAAAAAATGTACATTCAATCCATAGGTACAGAAATAGAAAAGCAGAATCTGAGGGGGGCAATGGCATCATGCCAGTCACAAAATTAACAAACCGAGGCCACTCAGTGCTCCCATGAAGTGTATCCCTGGAAAGGGAAAAGGCTGATTTCACAGAGGAGGACAGGCTTTAAGAAGACCATTTGTGGCATATTACACAGAGTTGAAGTATCCATGTTGGCCATTTAGTTTAAGTGTAGAAAAGACTCACAAAAAAGAAAAAAAAAAGGCCTAATGGTTTGAATAAATGCTTTAAAATGGAAAAAAAGGAAACATGAAGAGGAGAAAGCACTGGATATTTGAAAATTTGTTTAATTCAACTGAGATAAGTAGCAAAGTCAATGGTTGAACACTGGAGATGAATTCAAATGAGAAATCAAGGTCTCGTGTTTAACAAGCCTACATAAACAAATTTTTGGTACAAATTGCCAAAGGGAATGATAGTTTTTACTTGGTGGGTTTAATTCAGCACCACAGACTTTTCTAGACAATGTTTGCCATACTGTAGGCTGCAATACTAAATATAGGAACAACTAGATAAAAGAAAAGGAAATAATTTATGCAGGGTATGGGACTAGAAAAACGAATTATTCTATTGGGGTCAGATTTTTGTATGATCTTATGGATATCAGGTGATCAGAGGGTTTTAGAAGTTTCCCTATAATGAGAAAATAGCACGTTCAGTCTGTTCCCTTTATCAAAGTAAGGAGCCGACTCTATTGCAGCCCGTAAGTAGGAATTAAAAGAAAACCCAAACAAAAGCCTCAACCATGACAAAACAAGACCAAAACCCATTATCAAGCTGTTGAAAGCTGAAATGTCGAATTTTAGGATGGATACATGGATGCAAGGATAGAAATGGAGTTAAGGATGACAATTTACATGTTTGGTTTATCACTGTGCTGGAGTCTGCTGCTTTCACTCTTCATGCAAAGATTTTAATGTCTTTCTAAAGGATGTGATGCAGAAAATTGAACCTGTGGGTCACGAGGGATCACGTGGTGCTGTTGGAAGCATCCTTTTTGACACTTACCTTGGAGAATTTAAAATACCTACACCACTCTTAAAATCCCCCAAACCCCCACAATTAAGCATCATCCAAGCCTGCTTTATCAACAACAAATTTTATTGTCAGAAAGATTTAAAAAATAGCAACCTTCTGTTGCAGTGGCTAACACATCAATGTTTCATCTAAAATAGCTGATTTACCTACAAAATTTTTACTATGATGCATTAGAATACAGTGAAAGACCTGTTGGCATTGGGAGAAGAATCACAATACCACACTGCTATCTCTTCTCTTCTATATCTGTAAGTTTTGCAGACTTTAAGACCTGCTTCTATTTTTAATCTATTTCTGCAACAAAAAAATGATGGTCACTTGTGTTGTGTTATTAACTCTACCCCAAAGGGTTCTTGCTCATTTCCAGATAAATATCATGTTCTGTTGTTGATTATTTGGATATAGACATTAAGAAGGATCCTGATAAGCTCCTGTGCCACATGGAAGTGTGGCAGGATCATTCCCTGGGGTTATTCTGTAATATTTCAAGTGCTTAGAGCAATGATGCAAATGTCAGATGGCATAAACCAAAGAGGTTTTTCAAACCCACTTCATTGTCAGCACGCCAAATGCAGATTTCAGAGCAGCACCTTGGTTTGCAAGCTCAGAGTTCCACTGGATTATGGCACAACATCTGTTGTCTTCAGGAGCTGTGCTGGAATTTAAACCAGTTTTATCCAATGTAAATTACTTGGGTTAATTGCAGCAATATTGAAGACTCCACCTTAAAAAGTAAGACCTTTAAGAGACAACTGGGAAGTTTAGGAGCTTATTAATGCAAGTTCCTAAATTAAATTACTGACATTTAGCAGAAGGAATACTGTTCACTCTTTCCCACCAACCCAAGTCACTTTTAACCTTCCACAAGAAACAGAAGCGTTCCCTTTTTCTAGAATTTAAGGGGAATGCCAAAAAAAAAAAAAAAGGCAAAAGAACCAACTCTATGATCCTAGTTCACTCTGAAAACTGCATACTCTTAGTTTGTGACAATGATAAAATTCCCCATTCTCCACTACACAATGTCAAAAATGAAAATAAATTATTTATCTTCAATATGACCAATTTTCCTCTGCTTCTTGACCTATTTAACATTGTTAGTTTTCTATTTGCATTAGCAGTATGGAATGAAGAAACATTAATGTAAAGTTGTATCTCCAACAACCCACAGCAGTCTTACTTTTAATACCATTTCCCTAATGACCATGTACCAGAATACATAACTTCTTTCCACAAGTTAGCGTTGATTTATTTATTGCATTACAGTTGCTTTGATTTTTCTTGGTCATTTGTGATATTGCCTTTATTTTGATATTTGGAGTTCACAAGGAAAAAAAAAATTAAAAGTGGTTAAATTAGTTTTGTATGACAGAGCCTATGGAACACAAAAAAAATAAAATCCTGATCATTCACTGATGATTACATTAAAAAAAAAAAAAAGGAACCAAAGGAAGCAAAAAAGGAAATAAAAGCAATAATTCTGTTCACAATCACACCATGTGTACATGGAAAATTACACATTATGCTGGAAGCCAACTCTTATGATTATGATATCTTTCATGTTCTTGGCTTCCTGATACCACAATTTTTCTCATTTTAAATAAGCATGAAAGTGGGGAGGAAGAGGAAGGTTCAAGTAAGATTACCAGAAACTTACAGCACAGTTTGAGAAACCGACTTTGTTGATTTAAACACAGTACAATAAATCAGATTCCATGACCCTCTAAGGGTCAACTTTCAGCATTCGAAAAAGTGAGATAAAGTCAAAAACCTGAAGATAAAAAAAGAGTTGCTGAAAGCACTTTTCCCTCCCAAACCCTCTTGAGAGCATTTCAGTTTGTAGGCCCTTCTGAGGCTCGCTCCGTATGCATTTTAAAAGGTGGAAGGGTTTTTTTTTTTTTTTCATTTTTGCCCACATCTTTCCACTGTAGGCTAGCTACCCACTTAGTGATTGCCTGACTCATTTCTTTTTCACTTGCTTCTTGATATTTTTAAGAAACAGAGCCATGGAACACTCAGAGACCTTCCTCTGTTCTTAGGGATAGTTCAAGCTAATTTACTGCATATTTATTCAAAAATATGTACGCATGTATATAATTACTGACAGTAAAAATATACACTCAGAAATAACCTCATCCAAGAAAGACAGACTCGGAAAATATAAATCCCAAAGGAGTTTTTAAATATTTATGTAGCAATCCATCACCTTCCACTTGTTCTTTATGGCCATTCCCATAATCAGTAAATCGATGTTCCATAAGAACCAGGACAGTCTTAGGATATAACCTTTCTGATCTTCTGGAGAAGAATGTAAATATGTGAAGTTACACAAAAATCCATTGCCATTAGAAGCTAGGAGGGTTCTAAACATTTGGACAAATTTCAGTTGTATGCAATTAAAGCAAGAAAACAGAACCCTGACACAAAAACAAGAGTGATTCAGGGATAACTCAGCATACACCTTAAATATGTGTATATCCTTACTCCTAAAATGCCTACTTGTCTCCTAATACTTATTACAGAAATTAAAATACTGCTGTTCTGGTTCAACACTTCCAATACTAGGCAGAGACATGACGTAAAATTATCAAATATCCAATAAGAAAAAAGTGTACTTTTAATCCTGCCCAAATTAGGACATTTACAAGCCTTGCAATAGTTTCAACTAGCAGATCAAAGTGGTTTTGGCAAACTTGAAGCACATTCAAACCTGGTCTGGCACACACGAGACAAAACTGAACAAGGCTTCACTGTTCTTAACTGTCAGACTCCAACCAGATCAACCAGTTTTGGTGTTGAGTTTATGATTTTGGTGTTGAGGTTGATTTTTGTTCTTATTGATTTTGTGGGTTTTTTGTTTGGTTGGTTGGTTTTAGTTTGGGTTTTTTTTTATTTTTGTGGGTTTTTTGCTTGTTTGTTTTTGCTTTTTGTTGTTGGTGGTTTTTTGTTTTGGTTTAGGATTACTTTAGTTGGGTTTTTTTTTTTTCTTTTCTTTTTTGCAAATTGGTTTTGGTTTTTTTTTCTGTTTTTTACCCATTCTGTTGAAATCTCAGTATTGTGGGCAAAAAACACCTGTCCTATCTAAAGTTATTGGTCTACTTTACCCATTGACAGCTCCCTACATCATGAGTCAAGGTGTAATGCTATAAACTTTCACAAAGGGAGAAAATCTTAGTTCTCTCCTCTCTTCTCTTTCTCTTTCCCAACACATTACCATAGACCTAAGCCACCAGAAATTGCACAGCAATTACTTTTTTTTTTTTAGTCTAGACAAAACCTCTACGTATGTTTTTACACTTGAGTCTTTATGTATAAGTGAAATACGTTTACATGTTTCAATATGCATATATTTAGTTATGCATTCTATGTATATTTATACACGTTATACAGCGAGTTTATGGATATAAAATAAATTTATACAAACTGTACCTGTGTCTGCACGTTTGTGTGCACACTTATATTTTAATAGCACAAACTGTAAAGAGAAGGGGATGGGAAAGAGGGGATGGGAAATGGAACAGAAGCAAGAACACCCAAATGTTTAGGAAAGTTTTGGGATGAGGGAAGCTCAGCTAAATGCTTTTGCGACCTTACCGCTGTTGGGTGCAAAGGATGCTCTCTGTAATATACAGATAGATGTATAACCCTGTTAACTGCCTCATCCTGTGGTGTCATCATTACTGTAATTAATGAATTACCATATCAGACTGCAATGACTATAAAGTTTTAGGGAATAAGCAACCGTTACCTGTGACAATATGGGTTGGTGGACACCAATGGCTTATATTTCATATTGGACTGGTCAGGAATGATGACACCAGCAATGTCCTTCACTTAAAGAGGGAAAAGGAATCAACTTAGAACTTTCCCAAATGAAAAACTTTGCCCTTTTGCTGCCTTTCCTAATAGAAAACAAGTTAAAATGTACCATTGGGCAGGTTAATTGACTTACAAGTATGTCTTTTTAATAAGTGTCATAAAGTATGTCATGCAGCCGAAACTTGCTTCCAGAGCATTTTTTAAACTGTTGTCAACCAGATTAAAGTTTATTGTTCGCGTGTAAGTTTCCGTTTTCAAGCAGTAATGAAAGACATTAAATTGATTTGCCATGCGTAGATACGAGGCGGGCTGTGTCCTCTGCTCTTACTCAATGTGCCTTTCCCAGATGCTTTCCTTCTCTGCTGTTTGTCTAAGCCATGAATGATCATGAAACATTCTCCCTTCCTCCCCACGGCTCGAGACACAACTCATCATTCCTTTGGTACGCCTGAAATTAAAGGTTGGTGCATGCAGGGACCTGATTCGCCGCAGCTTGACTTCAATTTTGCCTTTTTATAAGTCTTTGAAGTTTTTGATGGAGAAGTGATTGAAGAAATCCTACAGTGAATCAGACTTTAATAGTGCTCTGTTCAGGGCATTGAGTGTCTTTCTTTGTTGCCAGCACCTGCATGGCGGAGCCCCATTACTGAAATTAGTGCCTGACATAACTCAAGACTGTTAAAAATTCCTCACTAACCCCAACATTCAGCTACTTAAAACACAGCCTGTCAGCTAAGATTGTGCCTCACCTTCACAGAGGGAAAGCACAACTTAAAATAACAAAAAAGAGGATTTGATAGTATGGACAAATTAATTTTAAGGAAAAGGACTTGTTATCAATAGTAAGGGAAAAGTAAATTGCAAAAAGGACAGACATGAGAGAAATTCCTTGAGCAGGAGGCACTTAATAATGCTCTGGTGAGGACTAGGATTGCATTTAGTAGTACACTTTTCTTTGACTTTTTGTAATTTCTCTTTTCATAATATTTTTCGTAAATTATGCACCTCACACTCAAAAAAAGAAAAAAAAAATTAAGGAAACAAAGAAACAAACAACAGAAAACATGACAACAACTTTTCCAGGTCTGTCTCTACTTCAGAAAGTAACAAAAGTCCAAAATCTCTGTGTAAGTACTAGAAAGCTTTTAACATTTTTAAAAATTATTTTTAAGCATTTCTCTTTATTCAACACAATAGATTTTTTGTTTTGTTTTTCTTTTTTTAGTATTTCGACCTCCCAGGAACTCAAAAAATGGACAGTTTCTCAGGTCTGGAAAATAACACAATTCAAAGTAATTTATTAAACTGTTATAAACTTTCATACCAATCAGTAAAGTAGAGACTCCTGTGCTAAATAATTGTATTTCAGTTATACAGGTATGTTTTAGGCTGATAGCCATAGAGGTATCAGGTTTGGTTTTTTGTTTTCCTTTTTGTTTGTTTTACAGGGTGTTTTTTTGTTGTTGTTGTTGTTGGTTGTTGGTTTGTTTTGGTTTTTTTTCAAATATTTATTTCTACAGGCTATTTACTGTAAATTCATGAAAGCTGTATCTTAAGGATGCTAAAATGGGTCCTGTAGCTCAAAGTTGACAGCAATGTGGTTTCAAGGCTGTGGGGGTAGATCTCACATACAAACAGATGGAATGGCATTTGTCATGACATCATGGGATAAAGTTGTTTTATCCGAGATGTTTCCTTTTCTTCTGACTAGTGCAAGTCAATTCCATTAGTGGAAAATTATATAAATAAATGTATTTTCTCTACCTGTGAAGGAAATAACAAGGTCCTGAGTAAACTGCAGCACATTGAACAGAATGATTTCACTGTCACTACCTGTAACTACAGAAATCCAAAACCTTAACCATAAGTGAAGTTCTTTACTTTGACTTACATGGGTCTTTACCCAATTTCAGCCTTAGTAGTGAAACAAAAAGCTCTGGTAATTTTGTCTCAAACCAAGTTCTTCTGAGTCTCTCCTTTCCCTCAGTGTCCTCCAGGCCAGTTTGAGTATTGATAAAAAGAATTTAATATAAATATTCTATTTCCATAAATTTTTGGTGAAGTTTTTTCCCTATATATATATATATTTTTAAATAAATCTTTCCCAATTTACTCCCCATTCCCATCCCCACTGCAACCCACTCACTCCAGAAACCACCAGATACATGCACTTACTTGGCTCCCACTTTCCAAACTAAAGACACCATGATCTGGTCACAGCAAACAAAGCTAACTGAAACCTGCATGAATAATTTAATGACTCAGTGACGATTGGCCAGGCAGGCAAGATGAAGCTTCTGCCCCCAAATTACTAAAGGCTTTTTATAGAATCATAAAAAGAGCAATAATTTAACCTTTTTTTTAAAGGGCACTAAATATAATGCTTATTAAATGCTGGGTACAGCTGAGGTGTGCACTGGGACGAAATAGAAAGCATGCTCAGCAGCAATATGCCAAATGCCTGTTTTTCCCTTTTGCTGACAGCAGATAACCTGACACAATAAATAAAAAGTACTATACTGATTTTTCCCCCCCTCCACCCCTTTTCTTTCTGAACTAATTTGCTAAGTCATGCTACACTGCTAGAAAAACAAACTAACAAGCAAACAAACAACATTAAAAAAAAAAACAACAACAACAACACCCTAAACGCATAAAGCTTTTGAGAGAGGAGTCTATATTTCCCTCGATTTTGCTTCCTGTGACAAAGTGCCATGTTTAGTATTGAAAACAGAGGCTGAAGTAACAGGAAGGTCCCAGAGAAAGAAAATATGTCCACTGTGTCCTGCTCTACTGCTGACTCACTCCCTTGTTGGGAAGTTTGCACTTTCTGCTCTTAACATTTGCCTCATTCTCTTGACCATTAAATTAGGGTTAATGCTATTTACTGACCTCAGTATGGCAACACAGTTCATTAATGAGACACAGTTCTGCCTCAAGAAGAGCCACGTAACTCTGAATATTTCACTTTGATTTCATCAGTAATTGTATGGACATTACATTTCTTGTGGGGGACAAGAATTGCCAGACCAGAAAGGAAAAGCAGCCTGCTGATGAAGGAAGCAGAAAATATTGGGCATGGGAAAAGATGTTCTCCTTATCATGCTCTTAAATAAAAAAATTAAGTAACTGTTATATATATATATTGTAGCATTGGCTTTTTGCAAATATTAAAATGGATTCTATTGCTGATGAAGGAAACAGAAAATGTTGGCATCCCCTTACATGGGCATGGGAAAAGATGTTCTCCTTATCATGCTCTTAAATAAAAAAAATAAGTAACTGTTCTAAATACATATTATAGTATTGGCTTTTTGCAAATATCAAAATGGATTCTATATGTATGGTGTTAAAGTAACTTTGCTGTAGAGATATCATTTTAATTTCTGTTGTTAACTAAAACTTAGAAGTAGTTGATTTAGATATGCCTGTGTTAAAATGCCTGCTTGGTTGGGATAATATCCAAGGAACATGTGATGAGGACCTGACACTGATGTGCCAACTATCAGCACTCACCATCTGAAGAAATCCCAAAATCTGGAGTTGATGGCAAGAATGGACTGAAACCACAACCAAGAAACACGTGTGCTCTAAAAAGGCATTCCCAAGGAGGAGCCATGCTAAACAGCTCTTGGAACATGTAAACCAGTTTATGGAGAATATGAATATGCATAGAGGGTCTATGAATATGCAACAGGCTGATGTAATGGAAAAGGTATTTAAGGGGTGTCTCCGAAGATAACAGTGTGCTCTTGGCTGAGTAACCTTTGCTTTACTGTCTTGTCGCCCAATGTCCTTTATTAAACTTTTAAATTTTAACAGGAAAGGGAACTGTGTTTTTCACAGTAACAAAAACAGGAAAATAAAGCAAGAAAAAGAATATTAAAAAGGAAAGGTTCGGAAAGGTTCGGACAGGAAAGGTTCGGAAAGGTTCGGAAAGGTTTGGAAAGGTTCGGAAAGGTTCGGAAAGGAAAGGAAAGGAAAGGAAAGGAAAGGAAAGGAAAGGAAAGGAAAGGAAAGG
>VWZP01005355.1:68126-81024 GCA_013396995.1 Dicaeum eximium | reverse complement strand
AAAAAAAAAAAAAAAGATAGGATATTCAAAGGAATTTCATAGACCAAGGACCAGATGGGTCTTCGGTGCCTAGCTGCCTGCTGAGGATTTGAGCCTAAATTCCCAGGTTATGAATGTTCAACCTACCTGATATATAATTTTAATAGGACTTGATCTAATCATTGAAAAGCTACTGAAAGACTGCCACCAACTCCAGCAGACTTTGAATGAGGTACTGGAATAAGGAGCGGAATGTTTTGTGGTGCTGATACATTATATAAAATTTAATTCATTATCAAGTTTACAAAGATTACTCTTTTCCCAATTGACTATTGTGTAAATATCTTAAAACCCTGTGGGGCTGAAATGTCTTGGCCTGTTTCACGTTCAGTGTTCATTTTCACTCCAATTATTTCTTACTTGCTTTATCTACACATATAATCTGCCCATTCCTCCCACTTAACATATCCTTTGAACTTTTCAAATGCCTTCTGCTCCTCCTTATTATCTTTGCTTTACCACATCCTTGTCTCTTGTCCTATTTTTGATACTTTTTACTGGGATGGATATAGCTGGTATCCATCCTCTATATCTGCCAATTAGATACAGAACTTCAGACTTTTTTTTTTTTCCACTTCTTCATAATGGTCGATTTTCTGCACTTCTGTTGATATCATTTCACTTCCTGAAAAATTATTCCATATATTAGATCCAAACCAGACTCAAAAAAAAAAAAAAAAAAAGAAAGGGGGAGGGGTGGTGATGAGAGGAGTTACATTAACTTCTGAGATTCTATTTTCACATACCCAGAGGAATAATTCATATCTGAATATATTATGATCACTAAAGTAGACCTTAGTTGCTCAACTATTTCTGTTGCATGTATCATGCCCTAGCTTATTATCAGAGACCAAGTCCAGAACAGTTTCTGACTGTACTTGCTGCTGAGTACAACTGATGAACCAGCTGATGACCACAGTTTCTCCCTGACCCTCCAAATATGGTCCAGTTATTAGCAAAATACACGAGCTTTATCTTTAATGAATGTTCAGCTAAGGGATAGGAAGCTGGAGATGGAAAATGAACAGGCACATGTAATGAAATGATTGATGCTTTATTTTTTCTGCATCCTTTTCAGAAATCTAAATGCCATCCATGACTTACATAATCCATTGTCAACATTTATTCTTATTTCACTTATCTCCATAGTGGTAGGCAAGCTGCTTATATAATTTGTCTCTTCAGGCATAGTATCTTCTCTCTCTTATTACTTTAATCAATCATTGTTAGCTTATGTATAGCACATATCATTGCTACTGTTCTGTGGTGTGTCAGTCATTCATGCCAAACAGACCAGCCAGTAGCCCCGAAGGACCTCTATAAATGGAAATTCTCCTTTGCAAGCTGTTAAACTTAAATGAGAGCATGAAAGCCCTTGCATGAGCACCATAACCTTCCACAGTGCAGAAGGCTTTGATAACAGTGATGTCAGCACTTCCCAAACCAACACATCTCCAGGCAATGTGATGATCCTGCTCATTCCTCTGTGCTGCTGCCATATAAAAATCATCATCAGGCAACCAGGCTGAAGTCCAGACCTGTGGCAAGACCCAGCTGCCTCCCATTTCACTTTAAATGGTTGCCCAAGGCACTTTATTTAACAGTTTATTAGATATTAATTTAGCATTCAGTATCCTTTTTTGTCAGACTGATGCAGGTTTTCTTCCATATGCGCATTGCTAACAACATGGTCGGCTCTGACTCTGTGCTCAGAGCTGTTTAAGGTGCAGGGGGAAAAGAAAAAAAAGTACTGTGTCTCTGCATTGATGAGCCTGTGTCAGGCTGAGAAACAAAAAGGAAATGAAGGCATGGAGCCAGGATTGACTCAAGGTGAAATCCTAATCCATTGAGGACTCATAAAACCGCTGATGCACACAGTTGCACTTGGAATACAGGGCATGGCAAAGAAAGAGAAGTGGTTGCTTACCAGTACCTTCCCACTACAAGGCACTGCTGTTTATGTCCAGTTTTATCTGTGAGGCCACATTTCAGGACCTAGTTTAACATTATGCTGATGATAAATCTCCACTGTAACATTATTGAAACAAAAGTGTTATCTGATCCTCACCTGGTGACTCACGTTTGCCCATTTGCTCTTGTGCTTCTTATATGGAAAAAACATAGACTTTATTAGATGAATTCAGCACCTTAGAATATAATTTTCCAGAGTGCCAGTTCTGTGCCTTGATTCCAATAATGGCTCTATCTTATGGGTGCAGCATGGAAGCACAGCATATTTCACCATCTGAGAATCTGGCTCAAGGCTCTTATTAAACGCTCCTTGGCAGACTGGCACTGTTCCCTCAAACACTGAACAACAGGGAGGATGTAAATACCCATTTCCAACGTCTCCCACCTCAAAATAATCTTTATAATTATTATGCTGATTCTTCCTAGTTGGTCAGTTATGTGATTCAGCAGCAGTGATGTTTCCCCATTTCCACCTGTTTGCATTTCCTCTACGGCTGCCAAGGGAACAATGGGGAAAATAATGCTCTTGTGAGCCATTCTGTTCACTATGTGTCAAAAAGTAATTTGAATCAAAGAGTCACTAACTTAATTGATGGCGATGGCTCCATCCAAAAAAACAACCAAGGAATTGATGTTGTACAAATTGCACATATATTGCTCTTGAATTTGTGTGCATATTCTTGTTTGCCTTGACAGCATGTAAATTACCTTTTGGACAGCTCAACACATTACTTAAGATGTGGCTGTGTGTGAATTTTTTAGCTGCTTACAGGGGCAATAACAGCCTTCCTCTGAAGCTAAAACTCACGTTCATCTTCCTGGGTTTTGGGCTTTGTTTTCTATTGTCAAACCAGTTACTGCTTAACATCTCGAATTTTACACCCTGTGCCTTTTCAGCAATGCAGCATGCCGAAGAGTAAAGAAAGGCAGTGATTCCCTCAGAAGAGTAAAACTGGAGTTAAATAGAGAAGATCCAGGTAAGTGCCTGGGAAGAACACACACTGTTTCAGAGACTTATCTAAGATATTAGCAAATTTGTCTCAAGTAATTTTAAACTCTTGTAACACTTATCTGAAGTAAAACTGTAGTTGCTCAAGGTTCCTGACATGGTGGAAAGAGACATACACCATTCAGAAGGAATTCACTGCAGTTTCTGATTATTTTGGTCTCACAGAATAATAAAAAGTTTTGGGCTGAAAGAGGTCTTAAAGTTCCTCTTGCTCCAACCCTCACTCCATGCACAGGGACACCACCCACTAGGTCAGGATGCTCAGGGTCTCATTCAACCTGTCCTTGACCACTCCAGGTATGGGAAACCAAGGAACCAATATCTTGGTCTTTGCTATGGAACTAGAAGGGTCTATTTAACCCTGGTCTGAAATGGGTTCACTATTCACAGCGTATCTGTTTAATATTAACCCCAGAAGGCAATGACTGAAATCAGTATTGGTCATTTCAGGGACTGTTCATACATGTAGGCATGGTGTTTGTTGTTGAAGCCTATAAATGTAATCAGAATGGACCAAAGATGGACAAGGAAGCAGTGCTAAAAGATAAACGTGACTTACCAAAGTTACAAGTTAAAGTTTTTGACAGATGAGTTTATACAAATATTTCTGGATAAGCACATATGTGAACTGCAATGGTTTTCTTAGATAAGGAAATTATTTGAGAAAATTTTTCTGGATTTTTTTTAGTTCCAATTAGAAAATGGAAGCATGGGTACTGGGAATTGAGTAGCAAAAATTCAATGTATTAATTTTTAAAAAAAATTTTGTATCTATCTACAAGTGTGTGCAAAACACACCTTTACTAGAGATCCATTAATTAAATACTCTTAAGGAGCTAAAAAGCTGAAGTAGCTACAAATACACTGCACATCTCAGAAGACTAATATGATATTAACCAACCTTGAAAAAGTAAAAGTTAAATCACACTAAACTGAATTATTCCTCTAGTTTCAACCAGATATATACTATTTAACTTCCTTGTTCAAGCTGTTTGGGTAACAGAAATGTTACCCAATTAACAGCTCATTAGGCAAAGAATCCTGGTGAATTTTTGGCCCATTCCACAAAGACATTAAATTAAACCGGTGGACCTGAGACTAAAAAATGTGGTACCAACCCGACAGCAGCTTCCTTTTCTTCAGGCAGTGACACAAGTCACAAGTCATGTTTTCTCCATAAAGACAAAAGACTGAGAAATTACAGTCCTTATATTGGTCAAGGACTAAGGAAACAGAATGGGAAAAGCGGTTCCATCTTCCAAAATCAAAAAACTAATACCAACAGCAGAGTCTGGGGAGAAATTACACTTCAAAAACTAATTCCTGAGTGTCTTGTTACACATTAAAAAAATCTGATTCTGCAAAGAGTTCATCCCTCACAATTATCTGAAATATCATGATATCATAAAACTGAATACAAACAAGGCATGTATTGTAATGTTTGGCTTTCTTTTCCCAAAGGCCAAACATGTGGGTTTTGCACATGAAGCACCTTCAGTATAATGTTATTTGAGATGTCTGCAAAAAGACCTTACAGAACTTCTAAGAGATTTAGAAAAGTTGCACCAATACTTGTTGGTTAAAAGAAGTTAACAAACATCTTTATTTCCATAGTTTCTAGTTTAGTCTTTTTTTTTTTAAAGTCCTTTTAATTCATTGGGTTTCTTTGCATCCATGTGTGATATCAGCTTGAACCCTGTATTCATAATGGCATAAACATGCACAGAAACATTCATATACATCACTCAGATTCTTTTTTTATTTAATCCTTCCTTTTTATTTTTGCTGTTGGTAAACTACAAAGTTCTGCTGAAACTAATCAAGACAAAATTATATTAAAAAAAATCTTCCTTTCCCTTCTCAACACTCTCATAATATTTTATGCATATGAATCACCCCTGGCAAAAGGAAAAAAATTAGAAAAATTACCAGCTTTTGATGCTTGCAAGCAAATACTGATTGCCTTAACAACAACAACAAAATATATATAATTAATTATAAGCGTCTCTCCTTTCATGAAAAAAAAAAAAACACAAAACAAAAAACAAAAAACCATCATAATGTATCAGTTTAGGGCATTAATGTATCTGATTGAGTATTTTGACTTCCTACAAGGCTCCATCTGCTGATAAACCTCCTCTAGAACTGTCTGTGATGCAACATATTTGAACCCTCTAGAGGCAGCTGAGGAACATTAAGATGCCATTAATGTTCATTTTATATGTCTGAGCTCTTCTGGTTGGCCTTCCTTTGTAAAATGTGGCTGTAGGGTTATTTCCATCCAGATGTCACAGTGCATATCTGTATTTGTTTATGGTATTAATAATATCTTCTGGCTGAGCAGAATATTCTTAGAAGGCAATGTATTTTTGTCAGACAAAACTTGTAGCTGCTATATGAATATGTAACATTTTAATGCAGCAAAATTAAAATGAAAAGAAAGGAAAAAAGTGGCACTCATAGCTGAAGAGGATGAAAGCAAGCAGTAGCAACATTGTTAGGTTTTTAAAATAAGGTTTTAATGAGAATGAATTAGGCCTTGATACAACATGAATTGGACTATTTACATGCTTAAATTAAGCATGTGTTTAAATTGAGCACAAGCACTTTGCTACCTGGGGATTTAGTGAAGATCCATTATAAGAAATGTCCTGGAAACCATGAAATGTAGTAGTGAAATACTCTGAACCAAGACAGGTTGCTTCCTACTCTCTTTCTGATTATTTTTTACAGGGTTTCAGGCTCTCTGGCCTGATTTCCCATGTGTGCTTGCACCCTGCTCTCACATGTTAGGCAGGATCATATGATCACATCCTCTCAACCCGTGGGCTTTGTCTTCTGCTCTCCTGTGGGCAACGCCAGAATATGTTTTTCTTGCCAGTGGAAATGTAAGTGGCAGTGACTTTTGGCAGGCATACATAATTTTTCAGAGGATTTCCAATGTACCATGTTGCCTTTGACCACAGAGGAATAAGCTGAAAGGTCAAAATCAGTCATGTTTCTCTTTGTTTCCTTTCTATAATGGCGGTTTCAGGATTGGAAGCTGATGGGGCTGATGTTGACGCAGATTGGAGCAATCGATGTTTTCCTTTTGCTACATTTTTGAGCTATTTGGGTTCAGGTTTTCTGCATTTCTCAGCACTTGCAGGAATCCAAATCTGATTCCTGCATCCTTACTGGCTTACAAAAGCCTTTAACTGAAGCATAAGCTACTACAACACCCACAGCCCAGTCCTAAGACTTGTCAATGTGTGAGAGCCCGCTAAAGTCAGGAGGAATCGTACTGTGGACATTCCTGAACTCCAACCAGCAAAACAGACTCAGTAGTGCAAGTAAGGTGTGAGCAAACTGCTCTTTCATGACCCAGAGTAAATTCCCTAGATCTGCCATCGATTCTCCTGGCAGTCTTGGAAAAGCAATATGCCTCACCTTGATGATTTGTAAACCGCAGATATCCTTGCACACCCGGTTTTGAAAAGGAATTTGACAACCACGCCATGAAAACTGGAGAGCAACCTTTGAGCTCTAGATCTGAGGGAGAATCTATTTTTGTCAGAAGTGTCCATATGACATGGAGGACTAATCCTGATTTTATTTCACAGGAGGCATTACACAGAGGCTGATCTCATCACAGCTTCAGGCAAGTCGTGGTGCTCCAGACTGCCACGCATTTTGATTCCCTGTGCCATCCTGACGCAAGCAGGGAAGTATGCACCCAGAAGAAAGGGGAAAAAAAAAAAAAGAAATCATCTTCTCCTTCTTCTTAATGATGCCAAATGTGAATGGTGCAATAAAGTACATGTGTAGCCACATTAGCTTCTTTCCAAAATGAGGTGCACAGAAATCGAGAAGTGCCCATCACGCAGTATGAATATGCAAGTAGTCATTACAAGAACCATGCTCCCAAATGTGGCAGCAAAGCTTTGGAGGTCTGACGAAGATGATTTCATGCCATCTGCCACCTGCTTCTGAAGGATAATGGCTGGCTGGTGTGTATGAGGCTTGTTCTAAATGTTATCATACTGTCTTCTTTCTTAAATTATGTGGCTAAAATGAGCCTGTCTTTGTTTTATTTCAATTGACACCAGATGCAGGGACTTGGATTTGGGTTTTCTGTTTTGCAAACACAGGCTTGGCAAAGAGAAAGGAGGAATGATAGTCAAAGCAGCTCCGATGACAAAAGAAACCCTTCTGATAAGCCTTCACTTAAATTTCATCTGTAAGGAAAGGAAACAATAAAACAGCACAGGATTCAACACTGCCCTGACTGTCACGAAAGGAACAAAGAATTATGTTGTTTCAGGTTGTTTTCTAATTCTATTGCTGCTAATATTATTGATCACCATTATACAAATCCAGAGTTAAAATACATTCTCTGAATCAGTCTGGCACACTGAAAAAGCTTACAAATAGCAATATCAGAAATTTCTGAATTTTTTTGAAATTCTGAATTCTAATTCTAGAATTGAAATTCTACCAGAATTTTGATAGTTACAACAATCAACAGATTTAAAGTTTTTAATCTCAGCCTTTTAATTCTCTTTTACATTACCCTAATACCATATTTTTAAATTAAAAAAAATATATATTTAACCAATAATCACAGTAAAGTACAAGGAATCTGGTAAAGTCTGGCTTACCAAGGGAATCTGAAAGAGAAGGTCAGTCCTCAGCAAGGTAAGAATTGGTCCCCATCCTTTAACAAACATGCCATGGACTACTCTTCTCCAAATGCCACAATTTTAAATCAACATTAGGCTCATCATTATCATCTAATCTTGCAGCAGCTCCTATAGAAAAGAAAAAAAGAATAATCATCTACCTAAATTGTGTCCTCTCTGGGACAAAGGAACTATTTTGTCTATGAGCCCCTCTGATGTTGTCTTTCTTCTCTGGAAGCCTGAAATAGGGAATAATACTGTGGTAAACTCACCTTTACATTCTTTCTTCCCCTTCTTGAGCAAATGTTGATTTTTGGTTTTTTTTTCCTTTTTTTTTTTTTTTTTTCCAAGATACCTAGAAGATTAACTTGGAACACTTTGTTCTTTTAAACAGCGTAAGTAAGACGAGGGAAAAAATGCAGTATAAAAGGCCTTAACATGCCACAATGCCACAACATTGGAGGATTGTACACAGATTGGAACCTTGCTTATTTTTGCTTTAAGGTAAAAAAGCCCAGCATGACATGTTTTGTGTGCAGAGGACATGGCCTGTTCATATTCCAAAGGGAACATTGCCTCCTCTAAATACACTTGGCGAGCACAGCCGCCTTTCTTCTCCCCTCACTGTCTGTCAGGGAGCACAGGGAGTGGGGTGCCCCATGAGAGCAAGCCAAGGTGCCCCAGTGCCCTCCCCAGCAGAGATGTCTTGTGGGCTCCTGAGACAAGAAGGGGAGATAAGGAACTGTGAAGGAAGGAATCAGACCTAGGGTTTATCCACACATCCCATCGGGATGCAGAAGAGATGGAGCTGGAGAAAAGTCATGGCATGTGCCTGAGGGATGACTCCAGGAGGTGAGGTCTGAAGTCCACTCAGGAGACAGGGCTGGAGAACAGGATCTTGTGATGTCACTGGGACAGGGACTTGTTCCCAGGATGGAGGTGAGAAGGGATTCCCTCACCATGGTTTATTGGGGTCTTGGGTGGTGGGCAGGGTCATCAGGGGGCTAGTCCCATATGTGCTCCTCAGAAAATCAACCTGTTCTCAAAAGGTTGCTTCAGCTGCAGCCAAGTGACAGTGGCAGTGCCACTGTGTGCTCTCCACAGTGGTCCCAGGATGACCCATGGAAGTGACCATGTCTCCTTTCTCATTTCCAGACCTAATCCTCCCTCTGAGATGAAGACTTCCCATGCCAGAATGCCCAGCCCACAGACAGACTTCATCATACACTGACTAATGTCCTTTTCTACCTCAAATACCTGTTTTCTTTTTCTTTCCTCTCCTTAAAAAGCAATACCTAAGACTAAGTTGAGGTACCTGGTATAACTTAAATTCACCTTAAAATCAGTGTTGAAGGGCATTGAAGGGCATTACAGAGATGTCAGTCACAGATTGTGTTGTACTACATATTAATACGAGAGGTGGGAAGTATAATGAGAGGAAGAAAGGAAAAATTAGGGCTATTTTGCCCTTTTTTTTTTTTTTTTTTCCCTGAAGGAACTTAAAAAAGCAAGTCAAGAACTGCAGAAAATATCTGTATAATTCTGTTATATGCACTGTGTACAGAGCCTAACCATTAATGTAGCAGACTTCATGGACTCTAATAAAGAGGAAATTACCCTATATTTCAGCACAGTGTTCACAGAGTTCCTCCTCATGTTTACAATCAGTGGGTAGCTATTGAACTCACAAAGCTTTTTTTCCCCTCTGCCTAGCAGTCTGCCATAGTGAGGCATGTTACTATGGGATGTGCAAGTGAATTGAAAATAAGCAGCACTTCTCTTAAATGCTTGTAATTTTCTGGTTCCTCATCCTCTAGCAAATGCCTCATTGTGTTTGTCTCCTATCTACACATTTTTCCATACAGATCTTTTTGAATTATTTCTATTATTTTTGCTTTCCAAGGTTAGAAGGTTGTATTTTTTGTTGTGTGTTGGGTTATTTTTTGTTTGTTTGTTTTTGGGTTTTGTTTGTTTGTTTGCTTGTTTGCTTGTTTATTTGTTTGTTTGTTTGTTTGTTTGTTGTGTGGTGTGGTTTTTGTTGTTTTGGGTTTTTTTGTGTGTTTTTGTGTTTTCTTTGTGTTTTGTTTTTTGTTGGTTTGGGTTTTTCTTGTTTTGTGGTTTTTTGGAGGTTTTGTTTTCAGGTTTTTGTTTTTCTTTTCTTTTTGTTTGTTTGTTTGTTTTGTTGTTTTGCTTTTTTTTCCAGAGTGGCTTTAACTTTAGACATAGATTATCCAGGTGTATACAACTTATCCTCTCCATAAGTTCAAAGTTACTCGTAAATAAGAGAGATGTGGCATTTTCCCCTCAGCTGCTACTAAAGCCTTGCAAATCTCATAATCTTAAAACAGATCCCTGGCCTAAACATCAAGTGAAAGTCCCATCTTTTCAGGGGAATAGAAGTTTTTCACTCTCCCAATATTAAAACTGTACAGGAAACCTCCAGCTTTCTTCTGGAACACAAGGTAGCAAGGATAATAAATGAGTATATGGTGGGCTACATAACTATATATCTAAAATAAATACATATACATAAATACAAGCATATATTTTTTTCTTGTTGCTACTTCTGCTACAATAGAATGGCCACCTAGATGTAATTAAGGTCACAGGCTTCAGTAACAGCTGAGGAACAGCACAGTGCAAAATAACACCATGTAATAAGTCAGTTGGAAGTTGTGTGGAAGAAGAAAAGGGAAGGGGAAAGGTGGCCTTTAGAGACACAGACACAGAGAGAGGCAGAACTTCTTATTAGTGAGTTTAGACTGAAGATAAACCAAAGAAAAACCAAAACCAATACCCAACCTTGAAGCATAATTATTTTTACCTCTTTATGGAGGAAAATTACCGTTCTCTGGAATGGCATTTGAAAAGTGTCCCACAGTCCCTCACTAGGTACAGCATATAAAACAGAGGAGATGTATGTGAAGACAAACTCAAGTTATGGTTTGCTTTAAAGCATAGCATAGCTCAGTCAATCTGCAGTTTGAAATGGTTTATGTGTCTCATTTTCATCCCCTAGTAATACTCACTTTCACATTCAGAAACTCCTGCCTTCTTCCCCTTATCTCTGTCCACCCTCTCCCCTCCCCTCCCAGTAAGGTTATTTGGGACTATTCACAAATCTCTCACTTCTTCTGTGTTAAAGTCTGTTTTCTAAAGGCCCACTCTTGCCTAGTGGATATGTAGTTTAATTAAAAGCAATATATCTTTCTTTTTTTCTTTCCTTCTAATCTCTATCTATAGGTTTGTCCTTGGAGTTTCCATTCTTCAGGGCAAGGTGAATGGAGTTCACTTGATTTGCCTGGGATATATCTAGTAAATTTAAGACACTAAATAAAACAAACATAGGGAATTTTAATTATTATTATTGTTAGTTTGGGGCTTTCAGTGAAAGCCCTGAAATATGACACTCACCAGGAGAAACAAGGGGGTAGGAATTCTTTAAAAAATTGTCCCCAAGGCTGCTTAATTTTTACCTTAATAAGAACAGGTCAGTCTTCCTAAAATTGAAAACTGCCTAGGTGAAGTCAATGGCAAAGTTGCTGTCGGCTTCAAAGGAATCAAGGTTTCACCTTTTATCTTAAAATGTAAGCTCCTCTGCTACAGTAAACCAGTGTCACCCCTCTGGCTTGAAATCAATAGAGATCTTCTGATTCACACCCCCTCCATGTGCCTCTGTATTCCCCCTGCCCGTGACATCAATCAGGGCACTTTTCCCACCTTTTCACTGGGGCAGTGCAGTCCTGTGTAGGAGAAGTCTGGGTAATAAGGAAGCACTTTCACAACACATCTGTTCAGTCCTCACCCCAACACCAGTGACACAGCCCTTGTGAGAGAAAGATTCATATTTTCCAGATGGGGAAGCCTGTTCTTAGCTCTTCTTCTTTTTTCTGAAGGGAAGGACATTGCTAGGATAGTTGAGGCAATTGGGGTGGGAAGGTAAGGGAGAGGAGATAGGACACCAGGATGAGTTCAAGGTTCAGGAGCTAAATTGTGAGATAGCTGAAGGCATAGCCTGACAACATTTAATGCCTGGTTGGGAGCGATGAAAGGTATTATTCTCAGTAGGAGGAATCATATTTAGTTGTGGATAGCCCTGGACTTCTTGGAACACATCTCCATAGCTGGAGACAGAGGAAGTGTGCACCACAATCTTCCAAGTAAGGTGCCTAAATGCTTGGACTCTGTGTTTAAGGAGCTAAATAAGCAGCCTAATCTTCTGCAATGGGTGCTGGTGTGCTAGTTTTAGCCGGTGTAAAGTGAATTTTCTTCAGGGTGTCTGGTGTGGGGCTGTGCTTTGTGCTGATGACACAGAGATGTTTTTGTTATTGCTGAGCAGGGCTTGCACAGAGCCAAGGCCTTTTCTGCTTTTTGCACTGCCGGGCTGGGGAGGGGCTGGGAGGAGACACAGCCAGGACAGGTGACCCCAAGTGACCAAAGGCACGTTCCAGACCATGTGGCATCATGCTCGGCATATAAGGCTGGGAGAAAAAAGAGGAAGGGGGGATATTTGGAATGGTGTTGTTTGTCTTCCCAAGTAACCATTCCACGTGATGAGGCCCTGCTCGCAGGGAGATGGCTGAACACCTGCCTGCCAATTGAAGCAGTGAATTAATTCCTAGTAATTATTTCGCTTTGCCTGTGTGCACAGCTCCTGCTTTACCTATTAAGCTGTATTTATCCCAACCCACGAGTTTTTTCTGTTTTACCCTTCTGATTCTCCCCCAGCTGCTGCTGATGTGGGAGTGAGTGAGAGGCTGTGTGGGGCTGGGGACTGGCTGGGGTTAAACCATGACAGCTGAGCACTCCCAATCTTTTCAAGGTAGCACATTTATTTAGGTGTTCCAATTTGGGTTGAAAAGACCACCTCCAGGCCATCAGAGAAGAACAAGTGCCGGGGTTTCAAAAAGAAACAGAGGATGGGTTGGTGCCTGTAAATGATACTTGAGCCACAGGATACAATGTCTTATTTAGAAGATTCATCTTGTCAGTACACAGAGCACCAGCAGGAAAGTTAACAGCCTGTCCTTCATTCTGCCAATTAATGGAGGTGCCCTTTGAGCAGCAGAAGTATTGCTGTGCAGCTCCCTGGTTTTTCTTAGAGCTGGGCACTGCTGAGACAAGCCAAGTGTTTAAACAGATCCCTAATATAACTGCAAATATTGCCACTTCCCCCTGTGGAACTGAATTTACTTGTATTATTCCTTTCTTTTTTTTT